>WAAG01034575.1:0-18748 GCA_013390105.1 Tichodroma muraria
TACCAGATTGAGAAATATCTATATGTATGTTTCTTCAATAGAGCTAGATATAATTACTGTATTAAGTATTTGTTTTTCAAGTGAGAAATGGGAAATTAAGTATGTCATCAAAATTTCATAAGCAACATGGAAAAATGAAGCAATAAAATGCCCCCAATCTAATTGCATTAGGTCTCTATACTGAAGTACAGAATATGATTTTAGTAGGATTAGAGGCCCAGATATTCCCACATTTCTGCCTCCATTATGGAAAAGTGGGGTGGCAGGGTTTTTTGGTGGGGTTTTGGTTTGGTTTGTATGTTTTGTTTGCAGATGCTTGCACCTGGACCAGATCACCCACTTCCAACCTTACCCACTTTGTGGTTCTGTGATTCTGTAGCAAGGTTTAAAATTCTCCCTCAAGATATTTGACCAATAAATAAAATAAGCCTTTCTCCCACAAAACAAAAAAAAGCATTTGAAATCGTTTTAGCCTATGAATACAGCACTTCATTGTCCTTAAGTGATGTCAAAGGTATAGTCTTTTGAGCAGAACAATTTTTACTATGTACCATAACATTCCCAGCCTTTCTCCACTATTTAAAATAATGTATTTGAAATTTTAGAACTGCAAACAATTTCTGGGCTGTGTCTGTGATCTGTGGAGAAGGTAAGGATGGCAGCAAGGAGAGAAGGAGAGGTAAATGGGTGGAAAGAAGACACCTCAGGGCTGCAGTGTTTGAGCACTCGCTCTCCAGCTATAATGCTCTCTGTGTTACTGACCAGTGTGGAAATCGTAACTACAGCCAGCTGGGAGCTTCTAGATCCATTTGTTAAGACAGGTGATGTGATGTCATACACACTGAAAAGCAGGGATTGAAGTGTGAACAAATCCAGGGGCATAAAGGGTCAACATAATTAACTGAGAAACACGATCAGAAAGTAAAAGACGTATTTGATATCTTAAAAAGGATACTCAGTGCAGCATTTCATTCCAAGTCCATACAGTCAGAATACTCTGCACCATTTCCAAGAATATTTACCTTCACTTTGTAAGATTAAACAAGATCAAAAGGAAGGTCAAAAAGGTCAAAAGGTTTGATCAAGATCAAACTAGGGAAATAGGTCATACAACAACACTAGCAATTCTTGTGGAGCATTTTCCACTTTTGCTTATTTTCAGATTACTGTCTGTTTAGAGACACTGTTTAGATTGCTAAACAGTGAATTGAACACTGTTCAGATTACTGTTTAGAGCTGTTGCACTGTAGAGCTGAAATTCTGTAAAACTGCTTCATGATCCTGTTAAATACAAACAAGTAGAAGTCCAGAAAATTAACTGGTCTATTTAGAATGGGTGGTTGAGATGAAAAAAACAGAGCAAAGATTAAAATGAAAACTAACTAAAGCAATTTTCAGTACTTCAACAACACTGAGACAGAGAGGGAACTTCTGTTACTGTGACTCAAATAAATTATAGAAATAGTTTTGTTTTTAGCCAGCAAATGTGGCTGATCACAAAAACATATATTAATGGGATGTCTTCTAGACATAGGACAGTCTGCTTTGAGAACCAAATCCAGGAAACTAGCACTGACGGAGCTGAAATGGGTCTTTCAGAAGAGTTTAAAATGCTCCTGTCTCTCTGCATCATGACACTGCAGTTCCAGGCAGAGGAAAACACAGCTTTGACAATCTTTAGTGGCAGACATGACATGACACAGGTCAGATGCAGAGCCACTATGCCTTGCACCGGAAGGTCACAGCAGATGCCTCCAGTTTCTCTTGCACACCTGGAAAAGGAGCCAGCTGTCTCTGAAGGGACAATGTGACTATCAGTTATTCTTTTCTGTGCCTTCTGGGATGCATGTCATTGATACTAAAATAATAGAATATTGATGAACACAAGAGACATATTTCATCTCCAGCATGGTGCTCTGGGCAAAAAACTGAATTCTTATGTTTTTTCAACTATTTGAAATATGTTTTCATTAAATAATTTGAGCCTATGACTAATAAAAACTAATTCTTCACAACCTCTATTCTTCACGAAAATCTCAGATTATTTTTCTCATCGCTTTGTGTCGGTTATTTTTCCTATTGTGCTTTGTGTTCATTATAAAACACCTGAAATTGAGCTGAAAGTCTTTTTAGGGGAAACAAACTTTGTTCTGGTAACAAACTTTGTTCTAAAACATGAAGAGGAGTCTGAAGGAAACTTTCAGCTAAGGAGCATTAGAGGCATTACAGAAACATCTAAGAACCTTGCAGGCGTGGAAAAAGCAGAGATACTAGGGACCACACTAGGACAATGACAGCTGCGTGATTAATTACTCATAAAGGCTGAAAAGGCAGGAGTGGATGAAGACTACAACCGAGACAAAAGAAGCTAAAATACTCAAACCTGGTGGGGAACCCAATAACACAATTCTGCATGAAGTTACACTCATGCCTCACTGCGCTCAATTCCAGCACTGCTGGGGTTTTTATTGTCATAGGTTTTATTCCCCACTCTAATTATAATGAATAAGATAATGATTAATACTGCAAAGCAGACTGATATTTAGTTCTGACACAACATCAGCATGTGGGTCCCTAAACCTGTCAGTGAGGGGCATAGTAAAATACAAGAGATTGAATAGGCTGAAATAACAAGGATAAATTAAAACTTTAGAAATTGAATCAAAAGCAAAACCTGTGATACTACACAGATTTATTACCTGTTCTTTAGAACAGCTAACTTGTAAAGGCCTTCTCATGGCTGATCCCAGGTTTATAAGAGGTTAATCAAAATGATTGGGGACCTTTTCATATATGCTGCAGGCTCTATGTTTCATTGCACGCGTTTCACAGGATATTGCTAAGAAACAGCTCAGGAAATACTACTCTATTTGAAGTAAGAAGACTCCATTTGATAAGAGTTTATGTAAGGCCAGACTTTGCAGATCAAGTCTTAATACCCCCAAAGATGAGAGTCCTATCACAAAAATACTGATTTCTTTTGCTAAAATATTTATGATTCTTTGAATTAATTTTATATCTCCTCCCCAAATTTACACAGATTTCTTCTCATGCTTTCCCATTCCTTCCAAGAACTTTTGCCTGGATGCTAATGAGCAACTCTATCCCTTCTATTCTCAGGTTACTAGATAATCATCCTTAAATAAAAGACTCCTTCGGGTTGGGCAGTTCTGTAACAGTTTTATAAAAAAAACAGCAGCTATTTTTTCATGAAGTCCCTAAATCACAATTGATGGTTTTATCTTGGGAGGGCCTTTTCTTGTTTTATTTATATACAGGCTCTAAGTTGTTCCATCTCTTCAGAGTATGTCTCAACCTAAAATAAAGCAAAATATTGTACCTGTTGAAAACAGCTATGAGCTATGAAGATGTATGTTAGAAAAACTGATGAAGCTACACATAATCATCTGAAAATCACATCTCAGCAAACACCTGCAAAATCTTGCATTTTTATTGGAATCTCATAGAATTCACTGCTCACTGAAATATTAAAGGAGCCACAAAAGATGGATAATTATATGGGTCTTCACTACCACAATAAAACCTCCATACCATGCTTATTTAAAAAAGATTGAATATCCTTTGAAGATATCAGTAAATCTTCTGAAAGCAGGAATAACTAGAACATAACTTCAGCTATGAACTCATGTCCCAGTATTTCAGACTGGGCTTTGTATATCTGTCTTCTGTTCAAAGAGCTCTTTCTTAATCACCATGGAGAAAATAAAGAAGTGACCCTTGAAGATCAGGAAGCACTCTCAAAATGGTTCTTCAGAAACTTTTTGTCACCTAGCCCATTTATTTTAATTTTTAAACATGCTGTGAAATGCAGTCTCTCACATGCCACATTTAGCTTTCAGACAAAATCCAACAATCCTGTTTGTCCAGTGCCCCAGAACAACAACCCAGCCCTCAGTATCAGTGTTACAGAAATAGCAAAAACCTTTCAAAATATCAATCTTCCTTCAGGTCCAGGCTATCCTTCAACTTCTCAAGCTACACATTTCCATAACCAGCACATCCTGCAGCTATTACTTTGGTATCCTTTTATGTCATCAGCATTTAAAAGTATTTTTGAGTAATGCAGCAGTTTTTAAGAAGTAATTTCATATGTAATTTCAATGGTTGGTGGCAAGGGAATCAGGAACCACTGTAAGTCCTGGGAAAAACAGTATGGATATTCCTCTCCACTGCCTTCCATCACACACACATTCCTTCTCTCCCTGTCCCACCTCCTGGACCCTTCAGCCACCACCCCAGGCACAGAGCAGGCTGGCTGGATCGCACCAGGTAAACTGTTCAGACCTTGTGGCCCTGCAGATCACTCTTCCCTGATGACAATGGATACTGATCCTCTTCTAGTGGTGGGCATGGCTGTATCCATACAACATCCTCTGGAAAAAATAAACCAAAAGCCTGGTTTACGGAGCATTAAACACCAGCGAAGGTTGCCAGCATTTCCTCAGCCGTAAAGAACAGGTGGGCCACAGGCCACACAACACTCAAGCAAGCTATTTTCTTGAAGGTTTATGCATCTGTGATCAGAAAGCACCATACAACTGCTGCATAGGGTAACCAAAATGTTACTTGTGAAATAACCAGACTTAGATGTTCAGGCAGTTTGTGATTTTGTAAGTTACCATCAAGGGGCTCACCCTGCTTCTGCACCACTTGCAGTGACAGGAAGTTTCTCTGCAGTCCTTAATGGTCCAACACATGGGCAATAGAACACGTTTCATAACTGCAAAGCTCTTCTGACCTACCCTGAGGCTGTTTCTCAGGACCAGGTCATTTGTGACTACATGAGTTGGCACTGGCCATCTGTTATTGCTGTACGTGATTCTGGGATTTTTTTTTTAAACACAGTATCATCAGTTTGTTAACTGAGGAGAGGAAATTTTGTGGGAGGAGGACATCTAGTGATGCAATATATGTTTACATGCTTAGCTGTTTCGATGCACAGTTGAGCTGGAGCACCGGCCGGTTACAGAGGATTATAGGAGTTTCAAGCATGCAAGTGTGCAGCTGACAGCGCTAGAAAACAGTAGACCGGGGGATTTGACAGGACAGCATCCAAAACAACAAAACATCCAAAACAATAGCAGCAGAAATTCAACCACGTAATTCTGAAATCACTTTTGAAATTAATTCTGAAATGAATTCCACGTAATTCTGAAATCAACTTTATGAGATTAAGTGTTGCAAAGACTTAGTGATATTGCCATACTTCTCACCATTAATGATCTCATCTCCACATCTGGGTTTATATTGGCACTAATCACAACCTACTCATGCAGAAAGACCATTAAAATAATGATACTCATAGCAACAAAGGCTTCCCATTGCACTTCAAAGATGCTCAGTGTTGCAGCAACTCTGAAATATAATAATGGTTCTCTTTTTAAATTCTTTTCTTGAATACTTTTTTTCAATTCCCCCAAAAGCAGTAATTAGAACATCTCAAACTGATAACAATCAAAGCTGTTATTCTGCATTGTAACTTGCTTCAACTAAGTTTCATCACTGAAGCACAAGAAATTCAAAACTATAGACAGACAAATACAATAACAATCATAATAACCATCACTAGTAACTGCTATTAAATTTAATATTACTTGGGGAAAAAATGTTGCATATCACCAATATAAAACAAGTATCAGTATCAAACTCATGTAACATCATTCACATCTGCATTTATATAATTTCCAAAAAAAACACCAAAATATCTCTTTTCACATTTTTCAAAATAATAAAAAAAAGTCATTATGTTAAAATAATAAAAAATTAAGTAAAAGAGACAGTCAAGGATTTTCAAGGAAAAATACATTATCAAACATGTTAGTTAAATAAGGAACAATATCTTTTTAAAGCCATAGAAAAACTTGAGAAGGACATACGTTTGCTTTTTGTTGTTGTTGCCTTGTTTTTTGCAGACCTAAAACTAGTAGCACCAGTAAATTTATAGATGCATATTGAACATGCTGATTTTCCTACTGTGCTCTTGTGGTATGACTAGCATGCCCCATAAAATCCACTTTCATTCAGAACGATACAGAAGGATTATCTTTGAAAGATATTCCCAAAAATGAACTTGCATTTTGAGGAAAACCAGAGCTTTTCATGGAGATTGCTCTGTTCACTGAGATTTATAACAAAGAAAACACCCACAGATGAGATGGCTTCTGATTTCAGTGCTTGTACTTATATATATATGGAAAAATACCTCATAATTCATTTTATGAACATTCTACAGATGAGGTATGTCACAGAGTACACCCGGAAGGATTAAAAAATTTGTGCAAATCATATTAACGAATCATATCCCTGACTCTGGACTGTAATTCAACCGACTGTACTAGTATTTGAAACTGGGTTTTTTTAAGAATAGTTTATATTGGCAAGCCCTATGTAGTACAAACACTATAAAACAAGATATTGATGGAATTTATCAGAAGTAATAACAAGTAGCATCAAGACAAGATTTTACCTGTTATTTACTTTGATAGTTAACTGATTATTGATATAGCTACAGATACCCACAAATGTCCTGTTTTGGCCCTGATTGGCCAATATTGACACATAATTAAACCAATGAAAAGCATGGGTACGCGTTTGTGAATGTACATTTTAAGCTGAGATTCTGGAAATCGGCCTTTTGGTTTTCCGCTTCAAGAAGAGGTAGCAGGCTCTGCCTGGCCGCTCCGCCGCGGCCCTCGGGGCCTGGCTGGGCCGGGCCGGGCCTGGCGCGGCCGGGCGGGGGAGGGGAGGCCGCGGGGCCGAGCCACGGCTGGGCCGAGCCACGGCCGCTGAGATCTGCCTGAGGGAATCCGGGCTGCCTCCCCACCCGCACGGCCGCTAGAAGAACTGCAAGAGATCATACTGCTGAGATTAAGGGGTGGGGTGGCCCTGGAAGAGTCAGGGTGAGGGGAGGAAACCAAACCGCCCAGGCAGGATTTGCTCCGGGGCTGGTTTCACCCTGATGAGACTGAGGGGGGTGGAGTGAGGAGTCCATTGAACCCCCCCNTTTAAACACAGTATCATCAGTTTGTTAACTGAGGAGAGGAAATTTTGTGGGAGGAGGACATCTAGTGATGCAATATATGTTTACATGCTTAGCTGTTTCGATGCACAGTTGAGCTGGAGCACCGGCCGGTTACAGAGGATTATAGGAGTTTCAAGCATGCAAGTGTGCAGCTGACAGCGCTAGAAAACAGTAGACCGGGGGATTTGACAGGACAGCATCCAAAACAACAAAACATCCAAAACAATAGCAGCAGAAATTCAACCACGTAATTCTGAAATCAATTTTGAAATTAATTCTGAAATGAATTCCACGTAATTCTGAAATCAACTTTATGAGATTAAGTGTTGCAAAGACTTAGTGATATTGCCATACTTCTCACCATTAATGATCTCATCTCCACATCTGGGTTTATATTGGCACTAATCACAACCTACTCATGCAGAAAGACCATTAAAATAATGATACTCATAGCAACAAAGGCTTCCCATTGCACTTCAAAGATGCTCAGTGTTGCAGCAACTCTGAAATATAATAATGGTTCTCTTTTTAAATTCTTTTCTTGAATACTTTTTTTCAATTCCCCCAAAAGCAGTAATTAGAACATCTCAAACTGATAACAATCAAAGCTGTTATTCTGCATTGTAACTTGCTTCAACTAAGTTTCATCACTGAAGCACAAGAAATTCAAAACTATAGACAGACAAATACAATAACAATCATAATAACCATCACTAGTAACTGCTATTAAATTTAATATTACTTGGGGAAAAAATGTTGCATATCACCAATATAAAACAAGTATCAGTATCAAACTCATGTAACATCATTCACATCTGCATTTATATAATTTCCAAAAAAAACACCAAAATATCTCTTTTCACATTTTTCAAAATAATAAAAAAAAGTCATTATGTTAAAATAATAAAAAATTAAGTAAAAGAGACAGTCAAGGATTTTCAAGGAAAAATACATTATCAAACATGTTAGTTAAATAAGGAACAATATCTTTTTAAAGCCATAGAAAAACTTGAGAAGGACATACGTTTGCTTTTTGTTGTTGTTGCCTTGTTTTTTGCAGACCTAAAACTAGTAGCACCAGTAAATTTATAGATGCATATTGAACATGCTGATTTTCCTACTGTGCTCTTGTGGTATGACTAGCATGCCCCATAAAATCCACTTTCATTCAGAACGATACAGAAGGATTATCTTTGAAAGATATTCCCAAAAATGAACTTGCATTTTGAGGAAAACCAGAGCTTTTCATGGAGATTGCTCTGTTCACTGAGATTTATAACAAAGAAAACACCCACAGATGAGATGGCTTCTGATTTCAGTGCTTGTACTTATATATATATGGAAAAATACCTCATAATTCATTTTATGAACATTCTACAGATGAGGTATGTCACAGAGTACACCCGGAAGGATTAAAAAATTTGTGCAAATCATATTAACGAATCATATCCCTGACTCTGGACTGTAATTCAACCGACTGTACTAGTATTTGAAACTGGGTTTTTTTAAGAATAGTTTATATTGGCAAGCCCTATGTAGTACAAACACTATAAAACAAGATATTGATGGAATTTATCAGAAGTAATAACAAGTAGCATCAAGACAAGATTTTACCTGTTATTTACTTTGATAGTTAACTGATTATTGATATAGCTACAGATACCCACAAATGTCCTGTTTTGGCCCTGATTGGCCAATATTGACACATAATTAAACCAATGAAAAGCATGGGTACGCGTTTGTGAATGTACATTTTAAGCTGAGATTCTGGAAATCGGCCTTTTGGTTTTCCGCTTCAAGAAGAGGTAGCAGGCTCTGCCTGGCCGCTCCGCCGCGGCCCTCGGGGCCTGGCTGGGCCGGGCCGGGCCTGGCGCGGCCGGGCGGGGGAGGGGAGGCCGCGGGGCCGAGCCACGGCTGGGCCGAGCCACGGCCGCTGAGATCTGCCTGAGGGAATCCGGGCTGCCTCCCCACCCGCACGGCCGCTAGAAGAACTGCAAGAGATCATACTGCTGAGATTAAGGGGTGGGGTGGCCCTGGAAGAGTCAGGGTGAGGGGAGGAAACCAAACCGCCCAGGCAGGATTTGCTCCGGGGCTGGTTTCACCCTGATGAGACTGAGGGGGGTGGAGTGAGGAGTCCATTGAACCCCCCCAGCTGCAAGAGTCCAGCCAGCAGCTGTGTGCCCTCAGCACAGCCTGCAATTCATCACATGACTGCTTTGGCCTGGCCACTGCCTTTGTTAACTCTTTTATTGCACAAATATATTGCACTCTGATCTTCCAGAGCATGACTCCTGCCTAAATAAGAGAAAGAAGAGACTGAAGGAGATATGAAGAGACACAGCATGAGACCGAAGTCAGGAGAATGAGAGAAAAACTTTAGGTTGGAAAGAAGATTGAAAGAGTGGCTTAGGCTGGACTTGTCTTGTAAGGCCATAGAGAATGGACTAACTACTCCTGTAACATATAAAACGCTTTTAGGGATATGCAAAGTTCTAGCTGGAGCTGTGAATTGACATAACTGTGATTTAATAGAGAAATTTGAACATAGGAAGACCGAGAGTGAGAGATGACACCCTCTGCCTCGTGAGAGGACCTCTGTTTCTTGAGATGAAAATGAGATAGATGAAAAGAACTTTTGTTTCATACTAGAAAAAGCATTCTTAAACTGTACCCTAATAAGCTGAAATAGCCCATGAGCGGCTATGGAAGGCTGTCTCATGGGAGGGGGCTTCACAATGGCAAATTTCCTTTCCCCAAGTGGGCCATTGGTGAAGGGTGAGAACAAGAGAACTAGTATCTTGTGAAAAACCTCTATGGCATTCAAGAAAAGACTTTTCTCCCGAGTGAAATTAAGAAATTATTCCAGAGGTGGTACTGACTGAAAATCCCAGGGTTTTTTGTCTTTTCATGTTGTCAGAAAAGTAAACAGTGGGGGGAGGAAAAATGGGGTTTTTTTGAAAGTTTCATTCTGATTCTTGTGGGGTTTTTTTTCTTTCCCTTTTAGTGATAGTTAATAAAGTTTTTATTCCTTTCAAGTTTAAGCCTGCTTTGCTCTTGATAGAGAAATTTCAAATTGGCAAACTAAAACCACAACAAAAATTGGTGCTTCTGCCTGATTTCAGACTGAAACCACGACAACAAAAGATAATTCTCAGTATTTCAATGCCAACTTAACCCTACTGAGAAGCAAGACACGTTAGGGGCACTGCTTCAGTCTTCTTCATAAGAACCATAAACTATGGGAATATTCCTCCGGTGTTTTCCACAACCTTTTAGAAAATCTGTGTAGTAATGACATTGCTGAAATGACTGTGGGTTTTGTGAAAATAATTCTGTATTGCCTGATGGAGCTGCAAAAGGCTTTTTTATTTATCAAACTAGGAAAAAAAACCAAACACACAAACTATTCATTTCACTTCTTTGCCTTGCTTCCTCTATTTCAATTATTTATACACTTCAGACATATTTCCTTAAGGGTCTGAAGGTGTGGACCCAGAACTGGAAACAGGATTTGAAGGAAGGCAAGTCCTAGCAGGGCTGAGCTGGTTGGGTTGAGCAGGGCAGGACACAGAAGAGCACAAACCTGATGCTGGCAGCACTGTCAGCATTGTCAGCATTGTCAGTAGTGCCATTGATTATGACAATATGGCAGTATTCATGATTGAATTTATGGATCAGCTTGTATTGCAATAGAGTGAATAAATACAAAGCTCTTTGCTTTTCAACATTTTATTTTATCAAATTTTTTACTGTTTTTACTTACAGTCTTCAGAGTGCCTTCTACTTACAGTAATAGCAAAAATTTAACTGGAAGATAAATCTTGGTTGCACTTTATGTCAAGTCATACTCTTAAAGAATAAGAAAGTTTATTGTCAGTACAAATTAGGTCAGGAAAAAAAAAAAATCAAACACTGACACAGACAACCAGAGCCCGGGCTAGCTCTTCGAGACCCCAGCGCCACACCAGGAGTGGGGAACAGCTGAGGGACAGGTTTTACCAACAGCTGAACCTGAACAGCCACTTGCCCTACGGTGCAGGATGTCAGACCGTGACAGGGGTCAGGCAAAGGAGAAGGAGGAGGCTCTCTGTTCTGAGGTTCCAGCAGGAAAGGTCTATTGTCTGAACAGTCAGTAACAAAAACAACCCCACACACAACATGCCTAGGTTTAAAAACTGCTGCAACTCCAGGGCTGGGTGCAAATCAAAAACCAATGGGGAAGCATCAGGGGAGGAGCGGGGACAGTCACGTCACTGGCCAGAGGCCAATTGCAGCNAACCATTAACAATAAATTAATAGAATAAAAGATACGAGCCACAACAAAACACCACCTTCTTTCATCACATTGAAGAGCCCAAATAATTTATTTTTCTCAATTTATGCTACTGGAATTTATATACCTGGAGACTGTCTGAAGACATTCTTTAGGAAATCAATTGATTTCTCTACTGTTGCCTATTGTTGCATTTCTTCAATAATTAACTTGGAATACAAAGTATATGACAGTTTTATATAGAGAGAAAATTCCTCTAAATTTAATCTAAACAACTAAAATTCTTTCATTTCAGCTGATATAGTCCACTGAAGTTTTCAACATCCAGAATACTGAACAACTTTTTCAGGAAAAGTAACGCTAAGTGCCTTGCAGTCTTATTACCATAAATTACTCTTATACTCCATTGATTATTAAAATAACAGCCCGTTTCCCTTACTTCCCTTGACAACTCCTTTCAGGAAGAGGGAAAGTTTCTCTGTCATGCGGAAAATTTTCATTCCAAAGTTTTCTAAACAAAATTGGCATTGACATTGCTGTGATTATTACAGTCAAGCTTCTGATTTTTTAATATTTTCAGCCTGACAGATTTATTTCTTCTCAAATAAAAAAAAAAATCCTTCTTAGAATAAAAATATATAGCTTCCTTATATTTTCTGATTCTGAAAATTACCAGGTGCCAAGCTGTGAACATAAGGAAATTGAAGACCTTTGAGGGTGACCTTAAGAACCACAAAGGTGGGGAATTGTGATATAGTGGTTTAGGCAATTTCATTGCAGCTGCTTGGTTCTTGAAAAATGAGAAATGGGTTTTCTATTACTAAATATAATGAATTCTCCTTCTGTCCTGTCACAAATTGTCAAACTTCATTAATGAGAAGAAAGATGTGGCACATACATATATAAAAAGTAATATGAATATACATATTTAAAATGGAGAAATGCTGCATATTGCTACAGGAGTATTCTACCTCTGCATCAGATATTGCATAAATCTTTGTAAATAAGACATTTCAAAATTAGTCAGCATTGCAATATAATGCCACTTCTATACCTTCAGAGAAATTTGCTATTATTTGCAAAAGAAATGCCTACGTGTTTTTCAGATGCATAGATGCAGCTTAGTGGCTATATTTCACAATAATATTTAAATCACATTTACCCTTAAAGCTATGGGTATCCAACGGAACAAGACATCTGCTTTTATAACTTGGTTTAAATATTTTTCTGAATGGAGGTGAAAAATATACCATCATTTAATAAAATGATTTGCACTTTTGTCTTTGCCACTACACTAAATTCATTGTGGCTCATTTTGATTTTGAGGACAGCAGTAGCTGTCTTTTATCCTCCTATGTAATACATGAATGAATGTACCGTCGATAGGAAATGCTCAGATTTTGCTTGATAATCACTGTAAAATACTTATCATTTAATTTGGAGTTAAAATTGTAGGAATGCACTTCATGCAAATTTCCATTTAAGCCCAGCCTTAAGCCTGGGCTTTTGGTAGTTAGACTGTTCTGGGAATGAAGGGGGTGACTGGAATCATGCAGGGGTCCCTCCATCTGCGTACAGCTCAATGAACCCAGCAGATACTCTCAAGGACAAAATGAGATCACTTTTATTTTATAGGCAGGCAGGATGAGTTACCCTGTGACCCATAACCCTTTCTGGCACAGCTCCCAACTTGTATTTCTCTACTCTATTGAGAACTAATTATATCTAAACTACCCAGAATGTAGAAGTAGTATTGAGACAATAAGTAACAGCAAGATTTCTGCAACTACAGAAATGAAGTGTCATACACTTCTATGATCCCTGTTGACACATAAAACACAACAGATTTCCTCTATACAAAACAGTACCAAAAAAAAAAAAGAAATGCTGAAAGTCATTGAGTAACTTGAACATACCTAGCAGAAAACATTAATACAGAAAAAAAATGCTGCACAGCAATTAGAATATCCTGCTGATAGGAAACCTGAAACTGCAAGCTCTGTATCAGAGGCAGAGAAGTCTGACCATCTGTAAGAGTTTTCTCTTCACTGGAGTAGACCAACACAGCTTATTTTCAATGTGTGCTCAAAACCCCTGCAGTCCCAGGTCTTGTGTCACTGTATTCTGGTCACGTCCTCTACTCCAATAGACCCTGCTCACAGAGCACCAGCTCTTGAGGCTTGCTGAAAGTATCTGAAAGTGAGGACTTGTTTCTTTCCAAGCTGTTCTGCAATCACAGACTCCACAGGAGGTTGTGTCCCTGTATCTAACCTCTTTACTCACTACCCAAATCCTCCACAACATTAATTAGATTGATGCTGTATTAGAAAGGATTTTTCTTCTTGCCTTCTCTGCAGTTGCCTCAGAAGTGTCAAATCTACATCAAACCTGATCACTAGATGTGCTCCATGGCCTCCCTCAGGGCTCCTGAGGTCCATCTGTCCTCAGCCTACACATCCAACCTTCCTTCCAGTGGAAACCAAGGCAGAACAGGCACAGCAGGGAGTTGTTCAAATGCACCCAGCTCTTAGTTGTGTGCAAAGTCAACGCAGCAGCCTTACCATTTAAACATAGCCAAAGGGTCTTTGCAAATTACTTATCCCTGGGAAATTTTGCTCTGGTACTTCTCCCTCTGTTATGTGATTTAGAGTATTACTCTGTCCTATTTATGCAGGGCATGCTCATTTCTGCTGCTTACTTAGCAATCTTGAATTTGAGAGACAGTCTAGAAAATCTGGTAAAATTTTCATTTCTGGAAATTAGAACAGAAACAGAATACTTGTATGTAGTAATAAATAGGAAATCTAAATTTCAATTCTGAAGAGAAGAATTACTCCATCTTCCCAAAGTATGCAGCAGTCCATTGTTACCTGTGCCCATACACAACCTTACAATGCTCTTTTAAACAAAGCAGATTTTATCTAAATAAATGGGATTTTTGGTAGTGTGTTTAATGTCAGTTATTTTTCACAGATGGCTAGCCATATTGGAGACATCACACAAACAAATGCAATTGCAGAGATCTGAGAAAGGAAAAAACCAGTGAATCCAGTTCAAGTCACCAGTAACTCTTCTAAGATTAACAGAATTAAAAAGGAGCAAAATCGATATCTATTAGGAGTAAAGGATTTGTTCTTAGGGTGAATATCCTTATGAAACCAAAGATGACTCACTAATAATTTTTAAGACTATAATTTTAATTTTGTTTGCTCTTTCTGGTTTTCTTGTACTGATGAAACTGGAATTAGTCCTTTTAACTGAAGACACCAGCTGAGAGCCTCACCTGGTGCAATATCACAGAAGACAATCAGTCAAACATCACCACCTATCAATATTGTGGGAACTGGGTCTACTTACTTCGTGACTATAAGCGTGTCTGTACAGCGCCTGTCTTGCAAGCAGCTATCTGCACAGAAAAAGCGACATCAGCAGCCCTGTCAGTGGCAAAGAGATTTTCAGGTTTCTCGGCGTTATCTGCTGAGACCTCTAGTGGGAAAGAGCAGCAAGGCTTCAATTTCTGCCCAGACCACAAAATCCCACTTCATTTTTCTAACTATCCTGCTAATCCATCTGCACTCTGAACAAATCTCTGCTTTTTGGCATAACGAATTCAAATACGAGTGGAAAAGAAGCACCAGGCAATGAGCAGAAGCTGACGGCTTGCACTTAGGAGGATGGAGATCACCCCGTGACACACAGGTGGATCTCCTCAGCTGAGACTCTCCCAGTAGCCCATTCCACCATGGTCTCACCTTCAGAGGCACCGAGAGATCCCAGGACATTTCAGCTACTTCCTGTCTGGTCATGCTTGACCTGTGGTGATGCACACACATTTATTTGTACTCTCAGTGCTCAGTCCAGCCACTCACACCTGAGGCAAATACCTCCTGTGGCCCATGGTTCTATTCCAGGGACTGGCACTGGTTTTCAGTCACTCTGGTACCTCCAGCGGCTGGCACAAAGATACGGGAGCAATGGTGACCCATGATCTGACTCCAGTCACTGCCATACGCACCCTCCCAAACCTCACCCCCTCGTACCAAATGGAGAATCCCTCATCCAGGAAAAGGGTTAGAAAGGCTTTTAGTAAGAAGACTGATGAGGAACAGGTCATGGCCAGAGAAGTGCACATGCAACCAGACCTCTTATTCCCTCCTGCTTTCCCCACTCTCATTCCTTCCCAAATCATCTAAATCTCTCCCTTTCTTCACCTTTGGTTTCCCCACTAAGCATCCCATAATAAGTCCTGTGCAATCCCAAAATGCACTGCCTTGTTTCCCCTAATGTGCCCTGTCCTATTTTCCTAGGTAACAGCTCAAAAGGTGCTCCAGAACTGACTCATCACAATGTGTGTCATCATAACACAGTGGGGTTGAGGCTTTCCTGGGGCTCCCCAGGGAAGGACCAGGCAGGGTGTCCTCTCCTCTGAATCCACAGTTTGGGTTCCCGTCTGCCTTTGCGCATCCATGTGCTCCTCTGGGCTTGTGGAGACTGGCCCTCAATGGGTTGATGGCTCCTGTGAGAGCCTGTGAGCAACCTGTCAGGGTAATATTTGGAGTGCCCTCCAGCCACCTCTTTCTGCTCCTTTGTGGGTAGGCACAAGGGGTTTTTATAAGGTAACCTAAAGGACAATACATTTAAAATTTGATTGTGTTTAGAATGACTTATAAATTGTTATGCACTACACTCCCATGTACAGCTCAAAGGTCATCTCTAAATGATCTTACTCACTCTACATCTTCCACTTGGCAGCAAAAGTACAGTGAGAAATAGCATTACTTTACTGTAAAGAGAAGAGAACCTGTTGGGACAGCCTGAAACAATAAATTGCCTTGCTCTCCGTAAATAACAATGGTGCCAACAAAGTTATAGCTGGTAGAAAAACATTAGCAAAAACATTAACATGAGATAGGTATAGAGCAGTTTTGCACAAGATTCAAAGATAATAAGTCAACAAATAAACAAATTACACTGCTGTATTTATTTAAATTGTATTTCATGTTTCCTAGGGTCATGGACATAACTTGGGTAACACTGAGTGACAGATGAGAGGTTGTCTCCATGGAATTATGAAAACAATCTTCTACAAAGTACTTTTTACTACAGAAAAAGCAGTGCTTGAGCTATAAGCTGATGGTCACTTTTTCTTTTCATCAAATTTCTCAGGTTTAACAATACCAGTCAAACAATTAAAAATGAAGCAAGTAGTGTAAATGCAGAATTATAAATATGAAATAAATTTTTTATCAAGTAGTATGCTAAATGGAAAGTACAGGAGACTGACCCTGTTTTCTGTGGATTTCCATGGCAATGAAAGAAAAGGATAAGCTGTTTTTGTCAAAGTATAACATAAGCCTGTGGGATCATGAATAAGAGTTCTATACAGTATAAACTGCAACACATAACAAATAAACTACCTCAGAACCACCAGGCTATATCTCTATATATTTCCTTATCATAACATCTGTATTACAGATGTTATGATAAGGAAATATATAGAGAGTTTTAACAAACTAGCATTCACTAACAACATTCACTAACCAGTGAATGTTGAGCAGAGCTGGTTTTTTAAAAATGGTTTTTTAATTGCTATTACAGGGTGGTGCATTTTGCTGACCAGTTATCACACACTCACCCCCAGAATACCTTCAGACTCTGTAACAGCTTTCCTCAGCTGTCCCACCTCAGCATGGGGGACTTCGTCAAGGCCTGAGGTCATTTCAGCTGACCCAACAAGGAGACGTTCTTGGGTCCACCGAGAGTATAATATCATCTTTTGTGAGTTGCAGGCAGTCAGAGGGCAGAAGTAGTTTCTTATAGGAGCAGTCAGGAACTGGAGAAACAAGACTGATGGCCAGTATTAACAGTAGAGATAAACCCAAGGCAAGGTACCAAGCATTACACAACTTGCATTTGGTAGCCCCATCCCAAAGGCCATGTTCCCATGTACCCTGCTGTGCTGTGGCTAGTCAGATGCAGTTTTTCTCTTACCACACGCACGCAATGGGTAGTGTTTTTACCAGCAATATTTTATGTTTGTTTGCATGTGTTGTTCAAGAAAACAATCCCCAGGAGGCAATCAAAACTTTTGGTAGGGAAGTATCCAACCTGGAGATAAAATGGTAAGAAACTGGCAAAGCTGATGAAAACATCCCAGGTTTATCTATGCCTCTGGCTAATATTTAAGAGAGCAGGTGTAAGTGTTGCTCCCCTTCAAGACCAGGCTTCTAGTAGGTGGCTGTGCAGGACGTTTAGGTTGGGGAGGATCTGTAGTTTGCTTTTAAAAGTGAGTTTTATACCCTTCAAAAAGAACTAAGGGTTCTTACTGTAATTATTTTTTGTGTTCCTGAAATATAACCTGTCCCTAATAACCCTGGTTCTAGGAAACTTCTTTATACTTGCCTCCTGATAATGAATCATAGTCACCTGAGGAGATGGAAAACAACTCTTTGTTGTCGTCCATAACAAAATCAGTCATACTTTTCTTGCTCGTTATCAAATTCATATGTTCTCTCTTCACAACTGATTTACAGAGTAAACAAGCACACAGAATACACAGCGAGTATAAAAGAAAAAGAGCAAATGAATCATCATGTCACTCTATTTGAAGCCCTTCCCAAAGCAGCAAAAGGCCGAAGTTTGCAATAAAGCTATTACCAAATGCATCAAACACACATACATCTACTGGATTATGTTTGTATTATCACAGTACTTTCAGTAAGCCCTAGGCATGAACCCTGAGAAGCCACTTCAATAAACAAAAACGAAAACAAAAACAAAACAACAAAACAATTACTCTTGTCCAAGGCAATTACTCTGTGAAACATCTCAGGTGTAGAGTGCAACAAGTGCTTACAAGCAGCTTCCCCACAGCTTAAATTATAGCAGTACAATTTTGCTGTACTTACAGAATGATGTTAACCCACTGTTTAGAAGTCAATTACAAAAATGGTGAGGAATTGGATTATAGTATTGGCAGGAAGTCGTGCGCCACTGGGCCACCCTGCAAAAATTTCTGATCATTCTGTATCTAAAAAGCTAAGTCTCTTCTTGACTTGATCTTGCAGGTCAAATTATTTCATTGTGTAGAAGTGACATATCTTTTTCTCACATCCCAGAAGATGGCAGCAGTCCCACAGTATTCTATGGATTTAGAGCTGCAGATGCTCTCAAGCCTATCTTGCAGGTTTCTCTATTTAACCACTGAAGAGGCAAATATTCCTAATCATCGTTTTGCTTTTAACATGGAGTTTGTACCTTGCAATTTACCACCTATTAGGTGGATAAAAAAATAGCGGAATAAAAGTTATTTTAAATGAGGCTAAAATGAAACTAAATTCACTTGTATTAAGACACCTTATTAACAAGCTTCTAAAAAGACAGGTATAAGCAGTTAAAGAGCACAATTACCTGCCTCAAGCACTGTTAAGGCC
>WAAG01034599.1:5002-15036 GCA_013390105.1 Tichodroma muraria
GCGGCGGCCACGGGGACGGCAGGGAAGCGGCGAGGAGCGGCGACCTGCCCCGGTGTCGCGCCGCGCCCGCCCGGTGGCGGCGGGGACTGCGGGGCCGCCGCGGCTTTGTGCGGGGCTGCCCCGGGAGAGCGGCGCAGCTGTGAAAACACCGGGGCCGGCCCGTGCCGCCCTCGCTCCCGGTGCCCACCGCCGCTCTGCTGCCCTGCCCGGGAGCTGTTGCTGCGGTGGGGCGAGCCGACAAGGGGAAGCCGCTGAGCGCGGGCACAAGCGGGACTTGTGCGGCACTTCGGAAGTGTGGGCTCGTGTCGCGGCAGGGATAGCGCACGGCCGGAGGCACCGGTGCTGCACTGCAGAGAGGAGCGTCCTGAGCGCCGGCCACATGTTGCCCCCCGAGACTCCCGAATGTCACATGCCACTTCTTCACTGCCTCTTCGCCCTGTGGCCCTGTGCTTGGAGCCGTCCCAGGTCTCAGATGTGTTTCTGACCAATACAAACAAATACGTTCTCAGAACAAATTTCTAACAAATTAAATACTTAGGAAAATTAATTTAATGTGTACTGTAGTTTGCCCATACGTTAAATATTAAATTGGAAAAAAAACGGTTTTTTGAGATATTAGGCATACTCAGCATGATTGCTTGTGATCTCTTTACACTTACGCTGTGTAATGCTGACCTTGGGAATTAAAATATTTCTGCATGTTTTATTGACTGGGATATTGAAAATTATCTATTGATACGCATACATTAAATCTTAGGCAAGACAAAAAACGTGTAATAAAAGAGCATAGCAGAGGTCTTTCTTTTCAGGTAGTTATTATAGTAGAGCAGATATTTTTGTTGTATTTTTTGTTGGCTTGTGTTTTTTTGGTTTTTTTTTTTTGTTTTTTTAATCCAGAATTAACTGTCTTCTCTGTTTAAGCACAGAGAAACGTGTCATATTCAAGCTGTTGTTTTCCAATGTGACTACGGCTCCAAATTATTAAGTGAATGAGTGGGATTAATAGATACTGTATTGCAATAGTGGGACCTATTTTGTTGTAGCTCTAATTCTGCATACAAAGGAAATATTATGTAATAATATTTATGTAATGGCAGGAGTAACTATTTCATGATTAAAAAATGTAGAGCCTGAGGTTGTTGGCAGGTAGCAGGATTTTTGTGCATGCGTGTGGTTAACTCATTAAGGCTTATTTTCTTTTAAGAAGATGTTTAGGCTATGCCATATCATGAATGTGGCATCATAAAGTAAACAATGAAGTAGTTTAGTTGTCCAGCTGTTAGGAATACGGTAGGAAATCCCTGGCTTCCCCAATCATAAACTTTAATGTCAGTTTGCATAATAGAAGTGTTTCTAATTTGCCTTCGTTAGAGAAGACAATTCACTAGAGTCTGCAAAAGCAGTGTTACTTGTCTATCCTATTTATTTCCTTTTTAAGCTTTTAACTTTTTTTTATGTTCTGTACCTATAGTAATGTTTGCTATTAAGCTTCATGAACTTCTTACTACATCTCTGCATTGATTTTTTTTTTTCTTTTCAGAAAAGCAGACAAATGTAATTCTCTCTCTTCGGAGGTGCTGGACCTAAGTGCTCATTGTCAGAAGTACTCTGACAGTGATTCTCAGGTTATTTCTTAAGAGCTGAAATTTTAAACGAAGTGTAATCACTTACATTTACACTGACATTTTCTTTGAGGTAAAAGGAATAGGGGAAACAACTTCTAGCATACTGTCTAAGACAATGGGGTGTCCTTATTGTTTGGTTCACAGGCAGTGTGATCCTTATCTTCACTTGAGTTGGTCTGGGTGGGAATAACCCTTTCTCCTTGGGTTTAATGTGTGTGCCTTGCCTCCCGGAAAGGTGCTCGGTTGCCTTGTTGCCTCTATGGTAGCAACCCATTATGGCTGTATCGGCTGCTCCACCTCCAGCATGATTAACTTTGCACGACTCTTAGTGTGTTTATAGCTGTGTGCCCAAGCTGTGCAGCTAATTGGGAGTCAGGTTCAGAACGGACTCCAGATTTCACCTGCTGAGTGAAGGGGCTTTGATTGGTATGTGGCAGTGGCTAATGCAGATGTTCAGAAAATAAATGTCTGGCACTGCTGTATCCTTGTGTCCACCAGCAGCTGTGGACAGTGGTCCTGAAGGCACCCACCTGTGCTTTCTGCCCCATCTTGTGGAGGTACTGCACTCAGTGAGGTGTGTGAGTGATAGGGATTGCCAGTGTTACCTGTGAAAGCTTTTATGTAATCCAGTACTCAACAATTAATTTGTAAAGGTTTACTGGTACAATCTATAAAATGAAAGCGACTTGTGGTTGGAGGAGGAAAAAAACAGACTTTTAATTAAAAGTAATGGAAGGATCAGCTCCTAGAACGGACTGCGTTGGCAATAACATTTGACAACTTCTTTGTCTTTTGAGGAATAAATCTTGTATTTAGCAAGGCTAAACAAATTCTGTCTTTATGTCCTATTTCTTTGCATAATAATGAGGAATCAAAATTTTGTTTAAGCTCAAAGATCCGCCTACTATATTCTGTTATTTTGTGAAATAAAGAGTAAAATTCTGATTACAATAACAGAAGGTGAAGTGAGTTGATTGAGCCATTTCGTTCAATTTTAGCTGTTTGGTGCTTTAAGCCGACTGGCATGTCTGTTGACATAATGACATGGACAAAAGTATAATTTCAGAAATGCTGCAACGCTGCCATGGTGGTAATACAATGAAAGCAGTGTTGAATTCATGCTTTATTGTATAAGAGCATAGATATTATCTGATACACCAGTATTTGTATCTCTAAGAGAGTCTCATAATATTGCTGCTTATACATAAAAACAATAGGTTTTAATTCACTAAGTAATGTTCAAGTATGAAACAAAGTCGCATTCTATTCTCAGGCAGTATGGTCTGCTAACTAGTACTTTGGTAAATGCTTTTTGTAAAAATAGAAAAAAACTGAAAAATTGCAAGGCCTGTTGTTTAGAGTGAAATAATAATGAAAATTTATTTTTCTGTTAGTGTATTGTTGTTAGTTGAATTGTCAGTTCTTGAATTGTCATTCCTGTTGCTAATCTGAATCTTGTTAAGATTTTTTTCAACCACATAAGTACCTGAATTCCTGAATTTATAGCTTCAAAACAGATATATTTAAGGTAGGACATCTGTAATCATAAAAGTCATGGATGTTTATAGTTTTATTTGGGAAGAGGTTATTCCATAGTCTTAGTCATTGGATCATGGAATATGCTGCGTTAGAAGGGACGCATCAGGCTCATCGAGTCCAACTTCTGGCCCTGTACAGGGTGCTCCAAGAGTCACACCATGTGCCTGAGAGCACTGTCCAAATTCTTCTTGAGCTCTGTTAGGCTTGGTGCTATGGCCACTTCCCTGGGGAGCCTGTTCCACCACCAGGAAAACCTTTTTCCTGATATCAAACCTAAACTTTCCCCAATGCAGCTTCACACTGTTTCCTCTAGTCCTGTCACTGGTCATGAGAGTGAAGAGATCTGTACCTGCACTTCCTGAGGAAGTTGTAAGACACCAATGGGTGAGGTATCCCCTCAGTCTCCTCCAGGCTGAACAGACCAAGCAGACCTCAGCTGCTCCCCTGTGGCTTCCCCTCAGGGCCCTTCGCCATCCCCTGGCCCTCCTTTGGATGCTCTCTAATAGCTTAATTACTCTTTTCAAGTTGCCATTGACCAGAACCCCCTGGTCCCTTTCTGCAGTGCTGCTCTCCAGTGTCTTGTTCCCTGATCTATACGCAAAACAAGGGTTGCTCCATCCCTGGTGCATAATCCGGCACTTGAGCTCATACAGTTGATGGTTGCCCATCTCACTGATTTGTCAAGGTCTCCTTGCAAGGCCTGTCTGCCCTTGAGGGAATCAGCAGCTCCTCCCAATTTAGTGTTGCCACAAACTTACTTAGTATTCCTTCAAATCCTATGTCTGAGTTGTTAATGAAGATGTTGAAGAGAGCTAGGCCAAGGATGGAGCCCTACAGAACCCCACTAGTGACTGGATGCCATGTCTGTATTACTTTTATTCCTCTGAAAAAAGTATGTGTCATTTAATTCCCCCTTTGCAAATCAAGCACTGTAAGTCACCTTAAGCCTCATTCCAAACTTACATTAAATTTAGGTGATCTCAGAAGAAGATTTCTATCCCATATTGCTTCCATTTAGCTGGTACTGTGAAGATTTGTTTACTATGAGGTCTCTTGTGGTGTATGGGGGTATTAAAGCTTCGATTTGTTTCCTATTAGCACTTGGCCATTTAAAGCTCTTGGAGTCTGTCCTCAAGATTTCACTGACCACTTCAGAACATGTACATGAATGCTCAGTTGAGTGTTTCTGTCAGGTGCTTATTCAGCTGCAGAAAAAACCAAGCTGTAAATCCATTCATAAAAAAATCAGGGAGACTAGATGAACTGGGTGTCATTTTAGGAGAGACATTAATAAAGCAAGCTGAGGTTGCTAAATTATCACTTCACTTAACAAGATGAGCGCAAGTAGCTGAGGATACTACTCATAAACCACATAGGAGATACTTGTTGGTGTGTGATGATGAGTATTGTCAAACAGATAGTTGAATTATTAGCAAAATAATCATTTTGGTGTGGATGTGATTTGAGGCTGATATGTGATAGATCTTACAAAAGTAGGTGCACATTTTTAAATTGCTTTTGAAGGGTGTTAGGCTGAGAAATGTGTGCTCAGTTGACAGGAGGGCCTTTGGAGAAGGCAGATTAGGAATTTACGTAGGAAAAAGCAGTGTGTAATTTGAGGAGTAATATAACTGCTGTCCTCAACTGCCACTTTATGTATTTGTCTTGTTTGGACGGGTTTTGTATTTTACATTATGAAATCACTGATCCAAGAAAGAATATTACTCAGGGCAGCACAAAAACCCAGCCAAAAAAAAAGGATGTGTTTAAGTTACTCTTGCATGCTTTTGATTGCAAGTTTTTCTGAGGCTAAATGTAATACAGAGTAGGGGCTTACAGTCAGCAAAATCTGAATGTATTTCAGGTAGACATCTAAGTTTGGTGCTTTCAATTATTGGTTTTCTGAGAGGGGGAAGAAAACCAGAGGCAAAAGCTCCAGCTAAAATCTGGCTCCCTTCCAGCAGCAGTAGTTCTGGTATGACTCAGTGAAGGGGCCTGCTTATCTTCCTTCTTCTGTTCTTCCCCCTCCCCTTTCCCCCTTCACTGACCTGGCTAGGCTGTATATCTGATCCCATCCAGTGTCTGGTTTTCTGTCCTCTGTTATTGCTCATTGGAGAAGGACTGAACTCATTGCAGGATATTGCTGCTTTCTACATTCAGCTCATGATGAGCTTCTCCTCTCCCCATTTTCACTAACTTTTCAGACACTGTCCCCCACAGTGGTCATTCCCTGCAGCTTCCTTAGTTCAGTATTCACAGCTGAGCATCGTTCTAGTTGCTGCTACTTCCCGTATTCCATTTCCCAGAAGTGGGTACTACTTCTTGCTAACGTACTCTTCCACTTTATTCTGTGGCTTCACAGTGAGAAGATGCAAAAGAGGATATAGCCATTGTGATGAGGCTTGTGCCTTTGCTTTACCTTTTCACATCCTTTCCCAAAGCATAGCAGTGTACAGCTCATGATAAAGGGTTATTCTGCGGGCTACAGCATGGCCTCAAAGATTTTTGTGTTGTACAGTGTAGCTTTACTTCCAACATAACATTTCTGCATCCTGCACAAACAGGTTTCTGATAATTCTGAAGAATTGTTTGAAAAATTGCCTCATGTATTAAAAGGATATGTTTTCTAAGTTGTCTGGTTTTGGTGGGGATGGGGGTTTGTGGGGTTGTTGTGTTTGGGTTTTTTTTAAGAATATTCTGGAATTTTGTTGTTGGTTTTTTGTTGGTTTTTTTTTTATGAGGCATTTGTTACATACTTTGTATAGATTGCCTGCTGAGTTGTTTGAGCATTGAGAGGCTGTCTGAATAAACTGAGATTCAGCTTCACTAGCATGAAACTTAAGTAGCCAATTTCATACTTGCAGATACACAACTTGATAAAATTCTGTTTCTTAAATAAACTTAAAAATACTGTGACAAAATTGATGTTCTAAGTAGAATCCAGATACTGGGTTCCTAATCAGTATTGTGCTTCCTATTGTAGAGTACCTCTTGGTCTAGTCACTGAATATTTTTGTGCTGTTGTAATTCAGTAGAAGAAATACATGCATAACTGACCCTACATGCTTAAAACTCGATCAGCTGCAGACTTCAAAGTGTCCCACAAAGTAGATGCATCTATATTGAATTTGGGATTGGTTTTTATGATTAGTGTCCCTGGAAGTAGACTGGGAGCTTATCTGCTTCAACTATAATTTCCAGTTCTGTTACATACTTCTTAAGGGTGCTTTTTGGCTGCTTGTTGAAATATATTCTTTTTCAGTGTGTAAAATGAACCTCCTCAAAATAGCACACTGGTCTGAAAATAGTTGTCTCTCTTATTTTTACCAGAGAAGCACATGCGTATCACAACTGAGGTTGGCAGGATGAGATGATGTGTAAACACTCAGTGAGAAACAGCTCCTGCTTAGTAATTTTTGTAGTCTGAGTAGATAAGCTAAATCTCTGAAAGCAGGAAGCAGGTGTGATAATACCATGCTATCAGTTTCTTCTCAGTCTCTCATATTCAGAGTTCCAGTATTGATCATTTAATAATACCCTCTTCTACTAACTGTTGTCATTACCTTGGTTTTGTCCTTTACCCTTGGTTGATTTGATTGACCTCTGTGTGCAGTGGACCTCTGAGAAGCATGATGGTGAACATATAACCATTTGGAAGGAGGCAGTATGAACACTCATACTAAAAGATTTATAGTCAATGTTCTGTCTCACAAATGAAGCAGCTGAAATTTTTAATAATGATTGGACGGAGTCACTGAAGATTCAGTCTCATGTCACAGGAGACCTGCTCATCAAAATCTCAGGACAATTGGCAGTTGAAAATTTTTTTCTTCTTTAATTACACCTTAAAGAGACTCTGTTGATCTCTAGCTATTGCAAAGACAGTATCTCAGCCTCCTGATCTGTCAGCACTGGATGTTGAGGTGCCAACTGATGAACTTGCTTTGCCTTTTCCTCACTGTCTGCCATGTCATGTGTACTGCCCCTATATGTTACAATTGTGTGCATTTTTTAAGTTCCTGTCTACATCTCCTCTATATCACATTTATTCTGTGGGGAAAATTGTTTCACTGTATTGAATTATCTCACATTTCAGAAACATGTTCTTGACAGACAGCAAGGTATACCTGAATAAAGAAAAAGAAGAATTTATTTAGGGTCCCACATCAAATAAATAGCAGAACTGATAGTACAGTGAAGAAGCTGCTGTCTACAAGCAGTGTTCTTTCTGTGCTACTACACTGCCCAGTAACAAAATAATGTGAACAGTAATGTTCTTTTATATTTTGACCCAAGTTACAGTTGTGGTAACAATTATAATGTTAAGGCATAGGCTTGGTTAACAGGGTCCAGGGATTGATTGCAAAGATCTGCTGTGAAATCTGTATAATTACACATAATCACACTGTTATTCACAATACCTATGTGCATTCTGGTGACACTTATAGTTCTGAAGAATACAGTGGAATAATCAAGTATGTGAGCTTGCAAACAGGCAGTATTTTTCTGCCAGTGATACAGTTAAGACTGAGAATAGAGCCCAAAATATACAAAATCTAAACAAATACCAGAAAAGTTTGTGACTGTCTGAAATACCACTTCTTGCATAGGCTTCATTCATACATGTTTGTTAAGGCTCTTTTCTTTCAGGAGCTGTTTTTTATTACAGGGGAGTTACAAGGTGTGCAGAAGTTTGTGTGTTTTTTGGCAAGGCATTTAAATAAAGCTTCACACTTGCTGGCTGGGCTGAGCCATATGGCTTATTAGGGAACCATTTGATGTCTGTATGTTCCAGCCTTCCTGTGATCAGTATGCAGACAGCCTTTTCAGTTAACTTCTTCCCCAACTCATATATTTGCAGTCTGTCGTGTTGACTGCATGTTTATGAGTTCATGTTATGTTACTTTGGTGTATATATGTGCGTGCCTTTTCTGGTTTCAGGTTGGGGAGTCATCATCCTTGGAGGCACTTAAAAGTTCTTGGTATATGGTCCTGGTGGACCAGGACACCTGGTGGACCAGGACACCTGGATCAAATGGTCCTGGATCACCTGGTCCTGGTGGACCAGGACACCTGGATCAAATTCCCTGTCCAAGCAGGGCCACCTGGTAGCCAGCTCCAGAGGTTCCGTCTAACCTCAATCATTCTGTGATTATGGAGATTACTCTTGTCAGCAGTGAGTATCCGGGTGCTCTGTACAGCCTGTTTGTGTGTCCAGGTAAGCAGAGTTGCATTCAAATGGTGTGGAAAGGTTGCCAGGTAGCTAGCTGTCTTTAAGCTGATTGCCCTATAACTGTGAAAGTTACTCTAAGGTTTTAGTGTTGTTGGTGAAAACTAATTAAGATTTGGAAAGACAAAGAAAAGAGAGAATATCCAGTACAGAGACCATTGATAAGCTGTGTTTGTCCCTTAGTGACATGTTCTTTTCCTAAAAATTAGAGAAAAAGTAGGAGCAGCCCTGCTTATTTACATTCAGGTTGTGCCTCTGTGCTGTTTGCTGACTAAACTAGTGTTTACTACAGAATAGCTGTATGTCCTATTTTAGGTGCAGTATCAACATGCAGTACTCAGTATGAATTTTGAAAGGACTGTGGAATGTTGCACCTAATCCATAATACCTGACATTACACCTCAGGGGAGGTTTACAATAGAAGTTTTCTGAGTTTCACATAATGAGATGTATAATGAGTCTCTCATTTTGTATTGGAAACTACCTAGATGGGTTGCTGCATGGCACAGATCTTCTTAAGCTGTGGGAATTGGAAACTGATTCAGCCCTCATGTCGGCAGGTACTGCCTTCAGATCAATAATAAACAAATTTTTATTTCTGCCACCCCTGTTACATTTATTAATCAGATGAAGAGTCTATTTTCTGGAGTTCTTGATATAGAAACTTTCGTATTTTCTTTTGAAAAGTTACATATTTAAGCTAGCTAAAATGTTACAAAATACTTGACGAATCATTCTTTATGTTTTTGTATGTCTTTGTCCATTGATCATTATGCAAATGGATTTGTGGTGTTCATATTTGTAAGCAGTGAAACTTATTTTGCTGTCTGTAGGAGATCAGAAGAGATTACAGGCAGATTCTTATGCTGAGGTAAAATGAATCTAGGGTATCAAATGTTTTAATGTTTGAGCTGTTTGAATCAGCTTTGTGGAACTGACACTTAGCCATCACTGTTAGACCAAAATAGTTGCAGTAAAAACAACCCAGTTCTGTCGTGGGTTATCTGTTTATCTGTTTCTTACAGTAGAAGTGTGTTTTCACCCTCAGATTAATGTTCATGTCGGAAGGGACATCTCTGGAGATTGTCTAGTTAGTCCAAGTACCATGCACGAAGCAGGATTATCTAGACCAGCTCCGAGGATGAAAATGCCATAAACTAAGTAACCTCCAGTGTTTGACCACACTCACAATACACCAAACCAAAGAAATAAAGAACACCACCAGACTTAATTTTAAGTTTCTTGTGTTTCAGTTTGTGCTCATTGCCTCTTGTCCATTCTTTGGGCGCCACTGAAGGAGTCAGACTCACTTTTCTGTAGTGATTCCGATCTGGTGTTTATACACATCAGTAAGATCCTTCCTTACACATCAGTAAGATCTTCTCTTCCTGAGGCTACAAAATCCTGGCTTACTCAGCCTTCCCTTGTATGTGCAGTGTTCCCAGACATTAATTATCTTTATGGCCTTACTCTAGTATGTCCATGTCTAGCGCTGGAAGACCCAGACCAGAAGGTAGCTCTCCAGGATGCATCTCACCAGTGCTGAGGAGAAGCATCATGCCCCTTGACCTGCTGGTGTTATTCTTCCTAATGTTGTTCAGGACACTCTTGGCCTTCTTTGTGGCTGCCTGCTTTCCAGG
>WAAG01034618.1:248-14120 GCA_013390105.1 Tichodroma muraria
AAATGGTCTTGATACTGCACAAAAATGGACAATAGCTGCTAAGCTAGGTGTAGTATATTGTGTTTCTATCAGATCACACTGTAATAGATTCAGAGAAACTCAGTGGGAATATAAACCTGAAATAGCCTTTGTGGAATGTTTACAACGTTCCCTATATAAATGGGAGAAAAGAAAAGCTCTGTAAAATCCATGTCTGTTCACTGCATGCTGATGTTCAAGGATTTCACTTCAAATACATCCGCACTCAGTTCCAGAGGTGAAAGCCAATCTCTCTTTATCTCACTTAAATCAAACCTTCATTCATCACTCTACTGCAATTGAGCCACATAGATTTCGATGCATTAAGAGCCTTCTGTGGTCACTGAAAAGGAGCCAGTTATTCTCCTTTATGAAAAGGAAGGGGAGCTAATTAATTAAGATGAAAGAAAGGTATGTGTTATTTCTCCATCTAATTGCAATCTTCACATTTCAGCAATACATAGAGAGATTTGCATGTTGAAATCTGTAATTCTGAAACAAAAGATTAAGAAAATTCAAATGCCTTGAGAAATTGCTTTGGCATACCACAGATACTTAATAAAATGCCTAGTCTTCTGTTTTCAATCTATTCCAGTATCTTGTGTCTGAGAGCTGCTGGTTGCAGAGCCTACAGGACATGCTGTTCCTAGAGTTTCTACTCTGTAGTACAGAGAAGACATTTCTGTTCCCTTTTGTTATACTACGTATATTCTCTGTTACGGAAGCAGTTTCTCTCTTTAATATGAATAAAGCTTTATAGACTGAAAATGTAATTCTCCACCACCCAGAACCTGTGCTCTAACTCTTTAGCCATCCAGAGAATCAGATAATTTAGCCTGGTGGTAAAATTTCTGAAGACAACTATCTAGATGATAAGGAAACTGATACAAAGAACTTAAATTCAAGAACAGAAAAAAGTATTGATTTGTACTTAACCTGCAGCTATTATTTAATAACCTATGCTTGTCTGAGGCTGGAAAGTATGAGCTGCTTAAAAAGAACACTAAAAAGATCACAAGAGAGAACTTTGGGACAGAGCACAATTAACTAATGTGAACTGAGTGCTCACTCTTGGTGAAGTTGGAACAGGATTCATTCACCAAATGGACCTGGGGGATTAACTTACCAATGCAATGAACTGTGTATTCTCACTCCAACTGGACATACAAATCATTTGACAAGGGTCTAAATATAGAGGACAATAGCTCCCTATCGCCTATTTGAGCTGGCTTACACAGTATTTTAAAAGACCCCTTTTTGTGATCAACTTTGAGTATATCTGAGTGTTTTAGTTCAATCCCGAGCATGCTTTGGAAGAGCACTTTGATTCACATGGTGCTGCTGCCTTGAAATGCATGAACCAGGTTTAGATAAGATGAAATCAAACTGGCAGATGTGCTCATAAGCAAATCATGAGCTCTCCAGCTGCTAAGAGGCGTCCAGTCTACAGAACACAAGTGCAGGTGCTCGCTGCAACCCCTGAAATTCCTAGAGTTAGGATGCCGTCCCCAGCACTAACAATTTCACACTCTTAATTGTCCTGCACCACTTGCTATGGCAGATAGAAAAAAATTTATTTAAATTCATATAAGCATTCAATGTATTTGCAGTACAAAGCAAAAGGCAAAGTAGCAGAGATAAAATCTTTTCAAAATGACTGCCTTCATACCTATGACAAGGATAATTTTTGGTCGAGGTCTTGCAGGGTCAAACACATCGTACTCCTCAATTAGCTCAGCAGTTTCAGAAAGGTCAGTGTCACTTTCTATGGAAAACTGTTGGATAGGAGGCAGTCGGTCGTAGCGTCGGTATGGGAAATTAGAGTTATCAGGCATCACTGTAAAATAGTAAGATAAACTGGGAATTGTGGAAATAGACAGAAAACTCAAAATCTGTTCTGTACACAGATATATTTTAAATAAGTATCATACATAAAGTATAAATATCTCATTATTGTACATGGCGTTTGCTGTTGCTGTGTTAAATATTTTTGGCCTCTATTTAACGGATTTATTAAATCACAACCACCCAGAGTCAGTTTTTTCTGGTGGTTCTTTACAAGCACATCAGGTTTTCTGTGAACATCTGCCCATAGCACCCAGAGTTCAGCAGGGGCCTCTGAGAAGAAAAACTTTATACTGGGAAGATAATGTCTACTATTAAGCAGGACTCTTTTAGTGATACATGTTGTACACAGAGATAGAGACAGTACTCTTGCTGATTATTTTAATGAAACATTGGATGGCAAGGAAAAATAACTATGGCAACTGAAAGATGAGCTAATTACTCTTTGTTAACATTACAAATAAAATAATTACAGGTATTGGTATGACATCTGCTTAGATTTTATGAAATGCACTTTTTTCTAAGATTTTATAATTTACATTTTGTTTAGGAAATTAGCATACAGCTCCAATGTGAACTAGAAAAACCACATAGTGTAACTGCACTGAAGTTGGTGTGTATGTCATCCATAAGGACCAACTGAAAACAAGCCAAGTTCACTGTGTCAGATCTGCCCCTATCTTTGCAAATGTTTTTGGCAGGATACAAGAAATCTCTCCACTGATGTGTTAAACAATTACACAGCAAACATTTATCATTTTGCTGGAAAGTGATCACAATTTCCTCTCCTGCCTAGCATCCATTACGGCAGGAGAAAAGCTAACGCCAAAAAGCAAGGAAACAGAATTCTTGACTCCTTTGCCTACAGATAATCAGAATGAAGCATAATCTGCTATAGAAGTATGTATAAAATAATTCCGTAGTGGATGTAAAACCACACACAGTTGAAGAAATGGAATAATTAAAAAAAAATTTAATACATTACCATTCCTGAAAAAAGACCGCCGGGACTGTCCTCCATTGAGTGGAGGCAGGGTCTTCTTTTCTGGGCTGACAAAAGTGTCCCATTTCACTTTTTCTGGCCCTCCAAGCTCTTTTACTTTTTGCAAACAGCTTTCCAAGTATTCAACTGGGTCATCAGGTTTGTAACACATTAATCCATTCAATAGACTCTAAAATGTAAGATCAGAAATATAGACTATAATGATAGATGCCAAGGAAAAACAAGCACCTTTACTATGTCTTTTACTTTGCACAGAGAAAAACCACATTCCTTGATATTCAGACTCTCTATTGCAAGCCAATGCGTAAAAGTGAGGCCTGCAAAAAATCAAATCATTTTGGTTTGCCAATGTCATAAAAATTACTTGGAAAGGAAGCTCATGGCTGTCTTTATAGCTGTCTGTTTGCACTGAAATAAAACCCGAAAATAGCAAAAAAAAGACCTCTACATTTTTCTTAGAATTGTCACTGGCACGTATGCACAGGGCAATGGGCAATCTAGAGAGCCCCAAAATTTACATATTCTTTGTGGTCTTTGACATCACTAAAATGTATCTTTTCCTTAAAGACCACTGCACACACAAGTATCTTATCCAGATTCTTGTCAACACTTACACAAGAAATAAAAAGAGGATTTTTAAAAATCATGAGAAATACTCAAATATCATCTTGATCAGTGTTGGGGAAAAAAACCCCACAACCCCAAAATTCATAGGTGCTTCCTGATTTAATTGATCACAGATTCCAAACCATTAGAAACACCCTCTCTACAGTATTAATTCTTCACTCATGGTACTCATGAGCACCGTTGGGGGTGTGAAAGAAAGACTGCCAGGCCCTCTTCTGACACATTTCCTTGACAAAGTGATACATAAGTCATCATCTCACCTCTCTGTGAGACTGCTGCATACAGCCTTCCCTTAACAATGCACGTCTTTCAGGATAATTTATGTTCTTTTTGCTTTTCCTAATTTTTGTGTGAATAAACTTGAGGGTCATAGTTGGTATTAACAGTAAACATAAATAGCTCCAGTTCAGGATTTGATCAGTTGTTATCTACAGTTTATACAGTAATTGGTATTTACACACATTTGAGCGTATAAAATTGGATATAATTTCTATGCATCTGTGCCCTTACTATAGTACTTAACTGATCACAGCAAGTAACAGTGTATTTTTGCAGAAGATATGCACCAATTTTTTAAAATCACTATCTCAAGCTTTGAGCCTTAACAGAAAGCCAGTTTTGTCTGCATCTCTTGTTAGACCATTCACATTCTAACTGTGCAATTAAAACATTAGCATGCTCCGTGTCCTGCAGTTTTCGAATACATAGAAAAATGTCTTGCTTCAGCACAGACAAGGGAAAATACATATGTGTATGTTATATACAGATGACGGGATGTCTGATCCGGGGGGGAAAATATCCACATTGCATAGAGAGGTAATTATCAGCCATTAGCAGCAGGTAACTTGTAGGAAGCTAAACAAAACCTCACTAAACAGTTGCGGCTTTTTTCTTCCCCCCGACCGATGAAAGATGCCCGTCGCCCGCATTCCTCGGCGCTCCTTTGCCCTGCGGACGCGCAAGTTCTCTCCCCGCCGGCGGCGGAGGGGCGCGGCCGCGGGGGCTCCGNCCCCCGGCCGCGCGGGGAGCGGCGGCGGGGAGGGCTGCGCGCCGGGGTAGCGCAGAGGTGCCGGAAGCCCCCCGGTGTAACGCGGTCCCTGCCCTTGGCGCGGTGTTTGGGCGTTTTGAGGAGCGAGGCGTTTCATACACTTTGGGCTGGCAAAAAGCCACGAACTACGATCAGTCATGAGCATCTGTGATCGGCGAGTCACAGGAAGAGGTCTGAAATGATCTCTGGTCTAGCCTTCTGCTCAAGGCAAGGGCAGCTACTGAGGTCAGACCAGGTTGCCGGGGCTTTATTCAGTCTCATTTTGCAAAACCTTCCAAGGGTGGTGACTGCAGAGCCTCTCTGGACAACCCATGCTTGTCTGGCCTTGACATGAAAAAGGGTTTTCTCCGATTCAGTTATCACCTCCCATGTCTCAATTTGTTCCTTGCCCGCCATTGTGAAGATCCTGGCTCCATTTTCATGATGGTGTCCTGTGAAAGCTCTCGTGATAGCTTGCCTTGGAGAGCTGCTATTATGTACCTTCTAAGCCTGCCACAAGGCTGAACAAGCTCAGCTCCCTCTGCTCTTCTTCAAGGACAAGTGCTCTCCATCCCTTACCATCCTTGGGGCTGTCCACTCAACTCAGAATCACAGAACATATTGAGTCCAACTTGTAAGTGAATGGCCTGTACAGGGATCAAACCCACACCAGTTTGTTAACATCTCTCTTTTACTGGGGAGCCCAAAACCTGGTGCATTATTCTAGATGTACTCTGGGAAGTGTTAAGTAGGGGGAGCTTCTGTGATACTCTGTGGCACACTGGAAGTTAGGGTAGAGTATTTCAGTTGCTGAAGTGTCTTATATCTAGTCTGATTTTCCAATTAGTTTTTATTATCTTTTCTAACAGAATATCCTTGCAGTTGCACTGAGGCACACCCTAACACAAACAGGTTACATAACTACAAGCTTATAAACAACACTGAACAGCTGCTTTCTGTGTGTACATCCCTATTTTTCAGACAAACACAGAAAAATGGATAGGTCTTCTCGGGTGTCTTTTAAGCTTCTACCCCTTGTATATGAATTGTGGATCAATATCAATTTGACAAGCTTCTCCCACTCAGCTGCAGCCATATTCCTTGTTTTGCTATTTCTGTAGTTGAACTGCCCTCATTTTCCTTAGCCCAGCCTCCAGTTTTTTATGTAGACACTTTCCTTTCTCGAAGAGAAGCTTCCAGTCATTGTTCATTCCATGAACTGCTAAATGCTGCCCAGAAGGCAGTCCCATGATCTTCTAATGACAAATTGGACTGGTTGGTTTTCCAAGTCATTCAAATATTCCCTGCAGCTGCCACATAAACGGCAGCAACTAACATCCCTTCACAGCAACTGACTGATGGATGGCCTACAGAATTATAGAATGGTTTGGGTTGGAAGATCCCCTGCCATGGACAGGGATGCCACTCAAAGGATTAGGTTGGAATGGGCTCAGGGCCCCATCCAACCTGTCCCTGGACACTTCCAGGGTTGGGGAACACATAACTCCCTGGGCAAACCTGTTTCAGTGAAAAGCTGCTGGAAAACCACAGCTGAAGTGTCTCTGCCGTTTGGCTTAAGAGCCTTTCCAGCTCCGGTTTCTATGAATCCAGTGGTGTCTACTTAGAGAAGCTGCAGTCACTGAATTGACACTTCCTATATGTGCAGGGAAGACTTTGGGCTTCACTGAAGAGTTTAATCAGCATTCTGCAGTTTTCCTCATCCTCCCATAAAATCTGGATGTGGCCTTAACCCTACTTTCTTCTGCTAAAATTTTAATCCATCCAAATGTAAATTCATTGAAAAGCACAGTGCCTTAATTTTGATTGAGTAAAATGAGTAGGCTTCAGTGTCCTAATAGAAAGATATGATGCATAATTGCTTTTAAAAGATCTTAAATGAAGGTTGACAAAAGGAAGATGGAATTAAATTAAATAGATATTTCTTAAAATAAGGTCTTTGCTAAGGAGGGCTAATAGAAGATGCCATTCCATTCAGGAGCACAGAGCTGTGGTTTTGGCATTTTGTGGGTGTAATTTTTTTTATTTGTTTCTTGATAGAAAAATAATTTCATCTGTATTATCATTGTCTTGGATAAATTCCATTTATAGGCTTTCAGAATATATATTTTTATATACTCAACATTTATGGGTAAATTAGTATCTCATCCAATGTCCTGCTTTGGCAAGAGAAAAATATTTCCTTTCACATGCTTTCCATGGCATCTTCCTTAGGAATGTGAAATATGTTTGTGTAAAGTCTTGTCCTACTTGTTGTTTTTTACTGTAGGCTTCTAGGCATTTTGCTCAGTTAGATAATGCTAACAGAAAATAAAATAACAGCAATAACTGTCCTGCTATAAAATTATGCATTATTATTATGCACATCTTCATTATTGTTCAAAATGTTGTTTCGTTTCACAAAATCAAATTCTGTGTTGCAGAAATTACCACCTCAGAAAAAATACAGCCATTTAGGAAATCTATCAGACTGAATATGCGAAATGTATCTGAAAAGGATATTTTTGGGTCTAATAGTACAGTACCTCCTTCTAGAAGCAATTTTTTATGCATTTGCTGTCAGAAGAATCCCCTTATTGAAGCAGAGTCACAGGTGGGAGATTCTCAAAGGCTCTGAAGAACATTGGCAGTGAAGGATTAAGCAGAGATGAGCCAAAGGGGCACAAAAAGCTGGGTTATTTGTTGTGCAGGTAACATAAAGGGAGCCGTTTGAAGGTGAGCCCTTTCTTGTCTAAGTGTCTGTTCAAGAGTGCAGGTGGGAGTGAAGTGGTCTTACTGCCTTAGAAAATTACACAGGACATAAAAATGCTCAAAGGAATGGGAATTCATCTGAGCTCCAGGGCACTGCCCATTCCTGAAGGGGCGGGCAGCTCTTTAGGGTACTGGGTGAGCAGAAAGATCGCTTTGGTAATTTCCTACCTTTTCTGGAGGGCAAGAAGCTACAATAGAAAGACCAAAATTTTGCCGTCAGAATTATCACATTTCTGAAAATTCGTCTAGAAAACTTCTTATGGATCCTATATCGTTGGGCAGATTCCATTCTTATTCTTCTTTTTTCCTCCTGGAGCTACATGAAGCTGCGCTAAGATGAATCAGTATTTTCAGGGATCAGATCAGATATGGTGTTCTGGGCCTTCTATTCTTCTTGGTTAAACCAATTACACAACACCCATAGCCTTCAGTCAAACCTTAATTAGGTTCTGTGTTTTCAAAAATCACTTCAGAATACACCAGTATTTTACAAATGTTTATTTTTTTTTTTGTCTAGTGCCTGTTCAAGCGCTAGTGGCTGGATTTGTCACACAAGTTGCTGCTCTGCTAGACGTCTTTATTAAATCAGAACCGATGTCCTTGGATTGATGTGCTTATACAGGCTGATATGCAGACAGTTTGGATTTGTAGATTCTGTAAGTAAATCAATTATGTGCAGCCTTTTTAACAGAATGTGCTGAATTGTATGCTTCTGATCCAGAAATGGTATGCATTTTAATGTAAATTTGGAACTTACTTGCAGCCCCATATTGCATTTAGTGTTGTATAAATTAATCCAAGATTGCTAAAATGGTCTTTTCATTTTTATGAGAAATCCCTTTCCAAACTCCTTTGCTACAGTGTTAACTGTTTTTTTTTGAACCTGATGTTTCCCCCACTTTTCTTTTCCACTCTGATAGACCTTTTTTTCTTTTCTACTGGTACCTGAACATGATACTTAAATTAATTAAATCACTAATTGAAAAGTAGTGAAAAATCAACCAAGAAAAATCTGATTTCTGGATCTAGATTTCGGTAAGTCCCAGAATTAACATTTTACGTAAATTTTGAGGACACCAAGATGAATAGAACATGGGTGGGAAGAAAGGAAGAAAGAAGATCGTGCCACTTAAAAGTTTGAGAATGCATATTTCAATTTGCTGAGAAAAAAAAACATTTTAAAGAAATGCTATGATCAAGTCCCTCTTTGTTATGATCAACTAAACAGCTGTACTTTTTATTTTCCAATTACAATATAATCACAATTCTTGTGACCATTCCCTGAACTCTCCAATTTATCTACATGCATCTTGAGTGGTAGAGGTATCAAACAGGACACACTGCCTGTGTGTCCAGCTCTTCCAGCCTGCCTGTGACACCCTCACTGCCCTCATTCTGTTGTTTTCCCACTGATGACTGTTTGTGCCCTGCTGTGGTGTTGCAACAGGGCTCGCCCCCAGCCGGGTACCTGGCAGATTCCCAGCAGCTCTGCTTTCCCCTGTTCTCTCACAGGTTCCTCTGCTGGAGCATCAACACTTGCACTTGACTTCCTGCATTTGCTTGCATCCAGTTTACTAACAAATCAGTGTGCTCAGTACCAGTGAGCTGTCCCCTCTGTGAACTCCCACTGCCCCAGTCTTTGTTAGCTGCCACTGGTACCAGTGATTTTCTTTGGGTTTGGTAATCACTGCAAGTATTATACAGCACATGGCCAAAACACACTTCCTATGGGACCAAAACAGAAACTCACTTAGTATTTCCCATTCACACTTCACTTTTGAGGCCAGTCAATTAGTCATTAACTATATATACACACATTAATTTTGATTCACTCAGGTTTCTTAAAGAAAATATCTTGCAGCAGTAAGTAAATGACATCAGATCAGCACTTTTTTTTCTTCATCAGCCAAAAGGAACCTTCTTAATCAAGTATTTGTGCGTACGTCCGAGATGATCTTTTTTTCCAGAAACTGGCACTGACAGGCATTAATTAAATTTCATATAAGCTATATTCCAGTATGTTCTTACCAGTAATTTTTTTTCACTAAGTTCCATGTTAGATGGCCAGGTCTATGATTCCCTATGCTACTGCCCTTAGAAAGTACTGGTCTAGAATATCCCCAGAATGTAAATATTTCGAGAGTTCTTAGAGTGCCTTTCCAGTTTTTCCCTTTCCTGTCCTTTCCAGCTGTTTTAAAACTCTGATGCAACTTATTCAAATCTGCAGATTTACTCTGTTATTTTTAGTGACTGCTATTTATAAAACTTTTCTTGACTACAGTTCTAGTGAAGAATTTTTCATTATCATGCTATGGTATAATTACATCATCTGATCATTTATATACAGAACAGAAATATTTAGTGAAGTCTTTCAATTGCTTTTGATAAATCTATGCAAGCATATTGCACAAATGTTGTAAGGAACGTTTTCTTTCTTTCTTCAGAAAAACAGGTCTTTTAAATGCTGTTGCACCCCTCTGACTATTGGGGTTTATGTCATTTTGTTTCCCCTCTCATTATTTTAACAGTTCTTAAATCTCACACATGTATTTCTTGCAGCTTCTAGTATTTGCAATAGATGTTTTTCTTATTCTCATATATCTTTATTTTGAAGACAAATTGCTGGTTTTTTCTGTCTTGTTAACATTTCTTAAATAATTCCGAATTATAATGCATATTTTTGTAGTTTTTATCCTTGTTTTGGCTTATAATAATTATATGGTATGAGGATATTGTACAGCATTATGTAGCTTACTAAATTCAAGGTTATTACCTCAGAAAGTCCTTAAATCTCTGAGAGGTGAAAAGCAGGAGGTCCTGTAGAGGTTTTCCTTATCCCTAAGACAGTGGTTCACTATGGAGAGAACACAGACTGAGTGCTTGTGCAGACCTTCCATCAGATCCATTACAGCTTCTTGATGCTTTTTGCTTTTATTTTATGTCAGTTAAACTGAATCTCCCCCTCTCCCCAGAGTGTTACAGAAATTGCTCTTTGGGAGGATTATTTTATATTCCTCAATTTTCATTTTTCAGTAACTGATTAATAAATACTCCAAAACAGTGGATACTGAATTTTCAAAAACTTACAAATGTGGTGTGTTTTTTCCCAATAAAGTCCTAAGGATCCAACCACAGATTTTGAGGTTCTAATACATACATTATCCCCTGTTAATAATTTCTGTTCATCTAGTTTATTCTTTATGAGCTAAGGGAATTTGTGTAGCTGTAGGAAAAAAACCACCAAAACAAAACACAAAAAACCACAGTAAAATTCAGTCAATAAAACAGGCTTGAACTGAGTAATGACTTGTGGGTGGTGGTGGGAATCGAAAAGAATTCAAGCACAGCTATAGACCTCATCTTGGGAACACTATGGAGCTCAAGATTGTTAGAAAGTACAAATTCCTGTTACTTGGCATTTGGGTTTTATTTCAGTGGTTAAATAGACCAGTGCCTTACAACATTTCTATAACTTGTTACTCAGTCATAAAGTGAAAATCTTCCCTACTTGAAAATCATCTTTCACAAAGTACAGCTCTTGAAAAGATAAGCATCTTGACTATTTTTTTTTTAACAGAAAGCTAAATGAATTGCAAGTAATACCAACTTCCTGTATGAAGGGCTTAGAAAAGTCACATAATGATTTCAGGGATTTTCTCACAGTGAGAAAACTTCAACATTTTTTGATGCTTATATCTTTATAGTGGCTCAAAACTTTGTCATGTCAAGTCAAAGGGAAAAAGGTATAATTTCGTTTGATATAATTTTTCTTACCTAGGGTCAAGAAGGATTGCTGGATGGGCTATTTTCTTGTATTAAAGACACTTATAAATGCAGATTTTTTTTTACTACTGAAACATGAGGATGATTAATTTTGGTTAGGTACATGGTTGGTACATGTATGCCAAAGAATAAAATAAATCTTAAGAAAAAAAAGTCTTGTTTCATGACATGGCAATTTTTTATAATTAGGATTTACAATGGAATAATGTTGGCATGTTCTGTTTTCAAAAGTGGCCATGGTGATAACTTTAGTATTCTGGTAAAAAGGTAGAGTTTCCTATTTTCATATTCAGTGTGTATCCAGTATTGAGCACAGAACAGTAGCTGTCAAAATGTTGGTCAGTCACTGGTGTTTACTTCTCCTTGTTAGTTTTTCTAGAGCTAAAGCTCTCTTTGTATTTTATATTCCATAATAAAGTGGGGAATGACTGTCCAAACCCTCTTGTATAGACACAGAAGGACTGTAACTTTGGCAGGTACTGGCTCAGAACTCTAAATTCTACACTAAGGAACACATTTTGGGTGGGAGGCAGGGAGGATTTTAATTTTGCCTAAGTCATTTTTTAATGATCTAACGTTCTTGAACTCATCCCTTTAACTTCTTGTTCTTGCATTGCAATGAATAGAATGAAGTTTCTAGAGATTAAAATAGGCACATTATGTAATAATTAGATACAAATCAGAACACATAATGTAGGCAAGATAAAGAACTTGCACCTGAAGATACAATGGGGTAAGTTGAGAGACGTGAGAGAAACTGGCAAATGTTTTAACCATAGAAATGTTTTAATATTAATTTGAAATTCATCCCGTCTTTCTGCTGATGTATGAGAACATTGCCTGAATTTAGTCACCAACTTCAGTGAATGCTTTCTTGACAGTATAACAAACGAGAATTGGATCAAACACCTGTTTTCCATAGAAGCTGACACCCTGCCAGATGGCTTATTAGCAAAGATAACTGTTGTTGGAACAATCACATGAGGGTTGAACTTGAACTCAGGTTTAACATGGCATGGGTTGAAAACTTTTGGCTAAATGGAAGAAAAGATTTTAGCTTAGTATTTGGTAGAACCTAACACCATGCAATTTATAACATGGCAAATCACTAATAATCTTCAGCACTTGTTGAATGACCAAGACCTTTCTTTTTCTTGTCATGCTACCCAATAAAATGAAATAGTTGTTGAACTGCAGGGCTGCACGGGACCCTTGGCTCTGCCTCCCTAATACCTTGTAAGAGATTCAGCAATTGTGCTCTGGAAAGCAAATCCACCTTGGCTGGATGTTGGAGTCATGACACAAGGCAGGGTTCAGGAGAAATTAATTAAGGATTGCTGCTTTCAGGAGAACTTACAAAGTTTTGCTCCTATGTGAGCTCCTTATCAGCAGAGGCAGGTTACTATAAAATGACACAGCTGTACAAGTGAGAAACTCAGTGGCTATGGTTTCCTAATTTATTAAAAATGCTCAGTAATTTAAAAAAAACCTATTTTAACTCTTGTGTATTTGACAAAGTAGTCACTGGCTTACAACTGAGTTGGTATTACTTGGACGAGACTTGAATATTTAAAGAACCCTTAAATTACTCCTTTCTTTACAATATACAGCTAAATCACCTCTAAATCAGTTTTGGAAATAGATTTTTGAATTACCCTGTAATAAAGCTGACATTTTCCTATATACATTGGTTGAAAATTACTGATTACTGGCTTTTTACTGGAACCTTACTCTATCAGCCTCTGGGCTAGGGAAAAAGGAAACATGACCTTCAGAGGTAGAATGTATAGTTCCCCTAGCTGACTTTTTTATTGAAATATGAGCAATTTCTGGAGAAAATATCCTGGTTTTACCATTCAATATTACCAATATACACACAGACATACTTCCTTTCCAAAACAAAATTTTGATTTATGAACATATGAGGATCTCTTATGAGAGAGAAAATATATTTTGTCTCTAAAATTCACAGGTGATAAATAGCATAATGAATGAAGATTAATTTATTTCACAGAAGGATTTGAAAACAAATATGGCAATTTTAGACCATTAAAACTAGACACAGAATTACTGAAGAAAATGGAAAAGATAGTTCCTGCTCTTCTGGTTCCTAGATGAGGATATAAAGAGGCAAAATATGTTCAATCTCCTATGTGACAAAAATCGGTCCATGGAAAAGAATCTCTATTAAAATGCTTCTTACAACATGATAATATATAACAATTTAAAAAATTAAACTGTTTTCCTAATCTTGTGGAAATACGCAGGTAAACAGAATCACATGAAAGCAAAAACGAATACAAATTAGCGAATAGTGTTTGAAGTATCCAGGTTCCAGATGACATGAAATTAACACTGACTGCCTTGAGATCTACCTGTAAGAGGTGCTGTACAGCTAAAAAGCATTAATTCTTTTTACATTTAACAATGTCAAATGATTACCATCTTTATTCTAAAGCTAAGTAGCAAGAAAAGTTACTCTACCCTTGACCTCATGTAATAATTTTAACATCATTATTTTGAAAAGAATAGTCTTAATTTGTTCTGTTTGAGAAACTTAGATCTGGAATCCTTACATTTCTGTACCTGGTAAAGAGATGTAATATTTTTGAGATATATATTTAATATGCACATGCAGCTAAAATGCAAGGGGTTTTTTTAGTTTTTACATAATATTATAATGAGAGAAAAATTATTTAAGGAAATCCTTGATAACTAAGAAATTTCAAGTGCAAGAAGGTGATTTTTGCTGAGATAATATTTTTGCAAATGCATCCATTAAGACACTGATTTATTGAAA
>WAAG01034621.1:278-21444 GCA_013390105.1 Tichodroma muraria
TTCATGAATTAATATAATTAATCATATGGTAGTAGCTACTCACTATATTAGTTTTATACCTAATTATATATGAAAACGAGGAATTATCTGCCTTACATTCTTTAGAAAACTGGGCCTGTGGATTGCTAAGGTCACACAGGAATGTTATGACACATCAATAAGCCAGTTTTTCATGTTCCTTGTAAGCATCTTACCCTGAATACCCTGCTTCTCAATTACCTTCCCTTTAGCCTACAACTTGGCTCCCTTAAGCTAAAGTCTCTCTACTGTCCACTCTCTCTTTCTCCTCATTTTAAACACAAAATGTGTTTTTATGTATCCTACGATATTCCAATTGTTTCTTAGATTTCATTACTGCTGCTGCTGACATCTAGACAATCCTTAACGTAATTCAACTGATGTCAAAAGATGTTCTCCAAACATAGAGGGCTTTTCTATATTAAAATATTTGACAAATATGATTAGGTGTGGATAAATATATTATTCATTATCATTACAGGGCCATTCGTGGGCATGAAGTCTGCATTCAAAAAAAACAATACACACAGAAGAAAAAGCATTCTTGTTCTGGATAAAGAGTGTCTTCACCAGGAGTTATGCAACATGACAATACTGTTCAAATTAATTTAAAAATTCAAGGCAAGCAAGTCTTCCTAATCTTTGGGGCAGATTTTGGATTTACATGAGCTGTAGGAGTGGAAGGATAACTTGTGAATTCTGCCTACAAAACCTGAAAGAATCAACCTAATGGAAAATAGCTGTGTGTCACATCTTACCAAGATTGCATCCTTTTTTTTGTAATCTTGCAAAAAAAAACCCATTGAAGTGGAAGCTACCATTGACTGCTGCTTACAGCAACAGAAGTAACTGGTTGTGTATTGCCAATTGTTTTTCTACAGGAAAACATCACTACTTTGCTCAATTAGTCAAAAGAGAAGGCAAAAATACCAGCTTAAATTTTTTTATTTTTCATCTCAGACAGTTTAATAATTCAACATTCCCTCCCTTTTCCTAACTTGTTTTATTCTGATTGTGCAAGTGCCAAGCTTTTAGCAAGAATTACATCTTCCATGGCATCTCATGTGACCAAGGCTATCAGCCTCAGTGGGAAACCATCTTTATTATCTGTATTGCAGGAGCAGCCTGGAGTTTATGTCAGAAACCAAGAGTCATAGTGTAAAGTGCTTAACAACTGCAGTCAGAATGTCCATTCTATGAAGACTTCTGGCCTAAACCCAAAGACTCTTCACACATATAAGCAATAACAACAAAACACTTTCTACTGACGTTAAATTTGGTTCAAAAAGTCCAGATACACATTTCTATACTTTCAGTACAGAAATATTTTCAGAATGGGACTTTTCCTTGTTCCCTTGGTTAAACTGCAGTGAAATAGGGCAATAGAGTGATATTGTTTCAGTTTTCAACACTTTTTAAAATCATCACGAGTATTCTAAGCCACTGTGTCATATCATGTATTTTAAATCCACATTCATATACTACAATACAAGTGAAACATCTCTGTACACATTCAGTACACCCCTGAATATAGCTTGCACAATTCCAGACATAGTTCATGTGGAAGACTGTTGTGAATGTACTCCTGTTAACTCAGAACAGAGTTTAATAAGTGAAAACAGCATGGGAAGCATGAATGGAAACCTCCCTTCTACTTTCTACTTCAATTTTACTTTTGATTCAATAAGAGCTGAATAAGCCCCTAGTACAGAAACGCAGGACAATTTTTTCAACCTTGAGACATTAGTTTTATATCTTTCTATTTCTCTGCTTTTTACTCTGCTCTATTTCCATATGGTATTAAATACAATTCAGGGGAATGGTCCTGATATTTTTGAGAATGTTTACTTTATTTCAAAAATGTCCATAACTGATCATGTCTAGGACCTAAAATATCATGGTTTTGTGGGAAGAAAGATGCTTCATAGCCTATGATGTTAGCATTAAAAAGTACAAGACTCAGTTTTATAGTCCCCAATTATACTTCTGCTCAGAAGAATCCTTGCAAGAAGATATATGCAAACTAGAAGAGGAATTTCATCTTTAACTCATTAGTTTTCCATGGAGAAACCACATGGCTGGACATTAAAGCACAACTCTATCATTCAGTACAGGCTGTGCTTTCATATTTGTGCTTTCAATTTTTCTGAGCTAGAGCAGACAGCAAATTATTCTATGTGTGTTCTGATTTTAATAACACAAGAAAAAAAGTTAGAAATAATTGAAGTCAAGTGAAAAAAAAAATCAGAGGCCCCAATCAAGTTCCAAATATTGTATTGTGGGTTTTCTGACTTTTCTCACAGACAGTTTTTCTCTACTGTGACATGAATACTGTTGCTATACTTTCTTTACTGTAATAAAGACTACAAAAAAAATAAACTTTATAAGGGCAGGAATGGTGACAAATGATAAAATTTCTAATTACAAATACCTTAGACATTTTCTATTCTTTTTTATATCAAAATATTGTCACAAAATCTCTTTCCTGTAAGTTCAGACTTGTATGACCAGTTGAGTATCTAGTCAGCAAATAAGCAGTAAATGTGTGAATATAGGGAAGAATTTCAAGTTTAAATATCCTTTGTTAAAGTGACCAGTGGACTTGATGACATAAAAGACTGTTGGTTCAAAAAATCATGGCCTACATACTGTGAGTTTTTCTCTCACCTAATATATATTCTGACATTTCAGCATGACCTATTGTCCTTTTGTGTAGCAGAACTTGTTTGCTGAGGCTTTCTTTAACATTAAAAAAAAATTTGTTCTCCTCAAGGTGCTCTTACTCAAGATCCCATCTATGGTTGCACTTGAGCTGCTGTCATTACTGGGTTGCAATACAGCAGTACCCTAGAGCATCTCCCATATGTTTAATAGCACCTGTCTGACATGTAATTTCATGAAGTTCTGTGTTAGCTGTATTAGTCACTTCAGCATGCTATCATTCTGATGATAAAGTATGGGACTCAAGCACTGCTAAACACACATCATCAAGGCAAACACTTCAAAAAAGCATGTCAAAATTTTCCCATGTAGGAAAATTCACTAGTAGATAAGAAACTTATTCTGAAGGCTTTTGCAGTGGGTTTTTGCTTTTAAGGACATAATTTTTTACTTCTATATATTCAATTATTCTTTAAAATAAAATCACATAAGAAAATTAGGTTAGTGGATAACCCAGAGAAAATACATTTTCCTTAGACTTTGGAGAAGTCTTTTTGACTAATAGCTTTTTCTGGGCTGTTTAAGTCTTTGGGCATGCTGGGGGAAGTGCAGAAGAGACATCCTCCAGCTCCTCATCAGGGAGAAGCCCTCTGGACAGAAAGCATCTGCCATCTAAGCAATGAAATGTTGCTCACTTGAAACTCCATATTCACTCCCTGATGGGATGAGTAAACCTGGGAGACAGAGGGCAGGACAACTAAGCCTGTGTTTGTAAACTGTGAGCCATGAACAGCTTCTGCTGTGGGAACACTCTCCTGGTGTGTTTGTTTGTTTGATTCATTTTATTTGTTGTTCTGTTTGCATTTTAAATCAGATTTACTTCCTAAAATGCCAACAAACTCAGCCTAATGCTCATGCCAACAAAATGCATCTCTGCCAAGAACATATGAAAGGGCACTAGAACATATACTTGTATCCAGTCAACAGATGTACAGAGACTGAGCTGAGAATTTAACTTGCTGAACAGTACATTCATGTACCAAAGTGCTGATTCATTACCCTGCCAGTGAGGCAAGGGTGAGAGAAGCCAGCAGCACGCACACAGGTCCCTCTGTTATCACCACCGCTCGCCCACAGACACAAACCGAAGGCGCTGACCTTGGCAGCTCTGTTGGAGTTACTGTTTGAATAAACGCCTTGTGCGTTGTAGCAAAATACAATCCTGCATTGACAAAAAATTAAATTGACATCTAAATCTTCCTCTGTATTGAAGTCTTGAGCAAATATGTAGAGATAGAGCATCACAGCAGCAGTGCCATCAGTGGTTTTGCTGGGCCTTGTTAGCTTGGACCAGAGGTCCAACATCAACTGACCAGCTAGGGAAAACAGGAGAAAACTGCATCTATTTGCATCTCCCACCAGTATACAGCCATCCAGCATAACGGCCCCCCTGCGTGTGCACCAGTGAATAAGAAATAGCTGAGACACGGAGGTCAAGGGAACTGTTAACCCTCAGCACCTTGTAATATTCACAAGTCCTTTAGGGATATTGTTGACAAATGAGCAATATACCAGTAACCTCTTCAAACACAAGAATTATTTGGAACATGGTGGAAAATAACACAATGTTGAAGAAATGGTTTATACTTTTCAAATTCCAGAAAAGGAGTTAAAATAAAAAAAAAAAAAAAATTAGGGAATGGTTTGCATGAACAGGTCTTGAAAACAGCTCTCTTTTTGATCAAACTATTACTAGAGCTTCCTGCCTAGATATTTTTCATTCTTGTATTCCCAGGGTGTTTTGCAAGTCCTCTCCTTTGAGTCAGTGAGCTTGTCCTGGCATGCATCCCCTGGCTGGCCATGCACCTCTGGGCACTCGGAGTCAAAAAAACATACCAGGATGAGTTTTTTTTTAACATCTGTATGAAGATTTGTGCCCTGTTAAAAGGGAAACTGATGCAACTAATACTTCCTATTTACATTTTGGAGCCTTTTTAGCCTTCTGAACCAGTCAAAGCCTCAGAAATATCCATCTCATTAGATAAAGCCAAGGTATCAGCTGTTCATTTGGAGGATTATTGGATTATTCTTTTCTGTGGGAACCAACTCAAATCTCTATCTTGTCTGCTGAACACAGTTACAACTCATATATCAGCCTCATAAAATGTGTTTTATTGATTTGCATTTGGATGAAACATGAATTATTGACAAATACAGACCTTCATCAGATTCACAAATACCGTTTTTTGCCATTTAAAGCACACTTGTGAATCACATTTGTTGACTGTGAAATGAATGAGGCTGAGTATATATACATATCTATATATACTTTTGCGACTGTTAGGGATGTCTGTCCTATTACCTGTCAGATTTAATTACTTTTAATTCTCCAACTATTTACTTACCTTCTGTTTACTGCCAAAATGGAAGTATGTCGTCCCAATCCTCCCACCCCTGCCTGTTCACTGACAATATTAAGGATATAAGTTCAAGTACTAAAAAAGTTCGGAAATTCCAGCTATATTAACTCAGCCCCATCTATATCCTGTGTATTTTTTGGCACATGTGAATAACAAAGAGTAATACAGTTGGGCCATTAAACTGGACATTCCCCACCTGCAGTAGTAAAATTTACCACACTATTTGAGGTATTTCCCATTCTAAGTGAAAGGTGCACTACCAACAGAGTCATAAAGGTAATTACACTGGAGCAGAGTGTCAATAGCTTAATGATGCCAACTGCAAAATTTACTTTTAATGAGGAAAAAAATTGAAATTACAACTATGTGCGGTGTAGTAGATTGTGCTTCATTCATTTTACTCTAAAATGTAACAAAAACAATCAAAAAAAAAGAAAATGTGAGAATTGTGGTTCTGAGATTATGTGTTTTGAAAGTTCTTCATTGTTTATTACAGTTCAACCTCCACATTAGAAACAGGTAGCTTTTATTGATGCACACAGATAAAGCTGTGATAAAACTCTGTTCAACTGAACCTGGACACAATGAAACCTAAGGGGATACTTAACAGACTGGTTCTGCATGCATTCTTCACCTTTGTGTTCCTTAATTTTGTTTTCCAGGCCAAAGAGTTACTATCATTTTGGATCTCTTCCAGTATCTGGTCATTACTACAACATTGTTTTTATTCTAGCTCCATCCAGAAGACAAAAATATTTCCTTGCAGTAGCCAAAAGCAGTAGACCACAATTTTGCTGAGTGTAGACAGTGAGTTTGGGAAGGTTGTAGCTTTACAAAGACATGTGTGCGTATCGTGAAAGGGCACAGTGGTAAATCTGCAGCAAACTGTCAAATGCCCACCAGAGCTGCAGTGATACTTTCTTTAACTATAGCTACTTTGCCCTCTTAAACTTATGTTTTGAAATTCAGATTTAAAAACCCTCTAATTCTGAAACCAATAGTAAGATGTGGTTGTCCAGTTTCACCTAGAATCCTGAAAATATCATGACTTTGATATCAGTAATTAAATAATTAACTGACATTTTAATTTCATGGTACCAGTGGTACTTATTGGCAAATTTTTGACACACTGGTTAAAACCAAATGCAACCCTATAATAGAAGAAATAAAATTAGGACAAGGGAACATGGAGAATGGAAAGCAACAAAAAAGGAGACTCACAGAAATAGCAGGAGGAGAAAAGCAGTAGCAGAATAAAAATGATCACAACAAGATTGCAAGATGATTTTTAGTCTTCTTGTTCTATGGAGGGAACCTAGCTAAAGGAGCATCCTCTCTGCTGGATGGTGTGTATGTCCTATTGTTGTTAGATTTACGTCCATTTGAACAACCTATAGGGGATTTCTGTACCTCACTATTAGCTGAGTATGTCCATGGGTATACTCAGTATGGATACATACTGAGTATGGATGGCTGAGAATTTAAAAGTGAATCTGAGTATTGCAGTCATCAAGCTTTAAAGTCTAGCTTCTGGACACAGTCAGTTGCAGGAACACTAAAAGTATTAACAACTTTTGAAAATATAGATGTGGAAAGAGCTAGATTTTGTTGATGCAGTCTATCATCTGCTGTGTTCTGCCTTGACCAATAGGCCCATCATTAACCTGGTTCTCATTTTAGATTGGGTTTGCCTTTACCTTAAGTCTCTTCCCTGATTCTTCTTTCTTATTTGTTGTAATTATAGAAGAGAAACCATAATATGCTAATTTCCTGAAGAAACACATAGTTTATGCAAATTAAAGTATATTGGAACAAAGGGATCATTTTGATGAAAATAGGATAACTGGAAAATAAATTAAATATTTCTGCAATTTTTTTACCTAAAGCATTTCTATCTGTCAGAGCTAGTTTCCTCAGAATATGAACGCACATGTAGAAAATATAAAAGTACTTTGCTGTGCTTTGGTATTAAAATACAGTTTGCTGCTAAGTATAGTAAGTAGCAAGAATGGCAAAGATGCCCAGAACATGGGAGCCATCTGGGCTCACACTAACCAATGTTGCCACTACAGACACTAAGTGAAAACTGTGATTCAGCATCTCTTGTGAAAGCAGCCCTTAAGCCTTGCATCATCAGAGTTTTCTGCTGTTCAATATGGCTCTGGGGCTGGGGAAGGCTGTGTTCGGACTCTGCCCAGCAAGGCTGTGTCTGTGGGTTCCCACAGTGAGAGCAAACTCACTGCAACTCCCCATCCACGTCCTCACCAGGGTCCCCTGAGCAGTCCCTGCTGCTACATCACTGAAGCAGCTCTACCTCTGCAAAGAGCACTTGAGGTTCTTCAACCCCTCCCTGACAGCTGGCATTCAAAGCCTGACCTCAGTGCACTGTAATCATCTCATGACTCCACCTTGGTGACCTACCTTTCACTGCCCTTCAGCATCCACACTGGTCCTACTGCATCAGCTTAATTAGACAAGATTGTATTCATGAAACTGGCTGAGAGAGTTGAAGCTCATCAAAGGTCACACAGTGTGTGACAAAGTGAGGTGACAGTCATGGCCCAGAGTCATGTTAGACTGCACCATAACAGACTCAAGTTCACCTCTTCTCTAAATCACAGGACTCTCAGAATCCCTGAGATTCTGAGATAAATGCATGCTGGTTATCAATACCTGGTATAGCTCAGGCATTTTCCCATATGTGGGGAACATGGCCAAGCTGCTAATGGCTGCCACTGTCAACCCCAGGTCCCTTTTCTTCCTCTTTCTGTCGCTAGTCTTCCATCCCTCTAGTGCAATCACAAAACCTTTTCTTCTCCAAATAAGGGAGACAAACCAGCACCAGCTCAGAAAAGGAGTCTTCTTGTTTCTGTATTCTCCCACCTTACTCTCTGTGCAATGCTTCAAACAATGGCCAACATCTCATAAAAGTTTATTCCATATTCATGGTACAGAGGTTCAGTGTTGTTGAGCGTGGAGCCATGTGTGGCCATACTCTTATTTTGAAGCTGAGCTCAAATTGAATGCTAATTGCCATTGTTATTCTGATAATTACCCTGCTAAAGTAGAGACAACAGGTAAACTGGGGCTGTGCCTGTCCCTGAGCTCATGCAAGGCCCTCTGCTGACTGGACTATCTGATGTGTTTGCATGCCTCGGAAATGCTGACACATTTCAGAAACAATGGTTTGCTCAGCTGGGCCAAGCCCACTGGTAAAATACAAATTTTAATTCACTGATATTTTGGTCCAGATCCCTACAGTACCTCACTGGCTTGTCGTTTGGGAATGTCCTGTCTTTTTTAAAAAAGGCATATCCCAAATCAGTAGATGGTTTCCCGCACCAGGGATAGAACATAGAAGAGCACATTTGCAGTCTGCTGAGAAATTATTATGGCCTTTTTCAGACAACACTGAGTAGGTGGACCAGACCCTCACTGTTGAAACAGAAATTAATTTGCTCTTAGTCAAAGCAAATCATTACTGAGATAAATAGTACAAACAAAATTTATTTTCCTCAAAGAGGGACAGTTGGCATAAAGTAAAGCTAGAAAGCCACTCTACATCTAATAGAACTCAAGGGACTGCCTGCCACATTCCAAGATTAAAAGAACAAGAAGAAATAATCCAAATGAAAATTTACATGCAAACTGTCCCTCCCTCAGGGACAAATTGTGTTAGTCAGATTCCAAAAGCAAAAGTTGTTTCCATAAAGGTCACTCTTGATTCCCTGAACAGCTTTTTTACACCACATATGAAAATTGTATGAACTATAATAAACTGATTAAGAAGTTAATTTTTACACACATCTCCAAGTTTATCAAACAAGCTTTTTTTTTATTTTTTAATTTCTCTGTTTGCTGTTTTCCTCTGAATTTATCAATTATGTGTCTACAGTCCATTGCACTTAGTTCCTGGATCAGTAAAAATTTGGTACTGGGGATTGTCTCGACCAAGAAAAAAAAGTCAGAATAAGTAGATTGTATTCCTTCTTTTGTGTGAAATATCAATTTGTTGGTTCTGTGGACCTGTTACTGGGAGTTGAGGGCTCCACCAGAGGCAGCAGTTTGACAGCCTTCTGTGGAGGATCCTCTGGAGCATCCTCTGGAGCAGCTGAGCCTGCAGTACTACAGACAAACGTAGAAATGTTGCAGTGGGTTTCAAACCTTAGAAAATAACTAAAATTTCACCATGCTTCTTTTTTAATCTCAGTATTACACTTCCAAAACAGAAAGACACACAAAACTGTCAGTAGGACTAATGTTTCTTAATCACTTTTGACAATCCTTTTTAGGGAGATTAGCCATTTTAGAGTACAGTAGGTACAGTTCATGCTCTAGACATTATATTGTTCTAGCTTTTCTTTATAACAATTTGAGATCTTTAATTCTATTTTACTTTGTCAGCTGTCAACATTTTCATTTGCTTTTTCCTTTACATTTTTTTCTGCCACAGATGTCTCAAGGGGAGATGTTTGCCATTTGCTGTACTATTCAGTGAAAGTCTCCCAAATAAGGAGATTTTTCTTCTTTTTTCTAAACATCAGTTCCAGCACACATCAGCCTTCCCCAGACCTGTGCTGCATTACACTTTACTCACAGATTCACCCTCATCCGCCCCCTTCTACTCAAAAACAGTTGAGGCAAACGGTATCTCTGTGCTCAGTGTCAGCCCTATGCACTGCTAGCACCAGCTCCTGCCTTTGTAAAGAGGAAAACCAAGATTTTCTTTTTTCAAATATTTATCACGTACATGCTTCTCTTAGCATTGGTTAAGTGGCTATGTGACAATACTTATCTCTGTTCTGCCACAGATAATGGCATGCCCTATTTCCCTCAGGGCTTTCTACAAAGCATCACCCTTCCAGCTTCCACTGGACATTGATTCCTCCAATACCCACTCCTACTTCACGTGGAAAGGACTATTTTCCAACAGCAATTCAGCATACTCTTCTCTTTCTCTCTCTCTTTATCTCTGCCTCTCTTCAGAGAACTGATGACTGAATCATCCTTTACACTGGGGATAAAAATAATTATGGAAGGGCTAGGAAGCTCCATGAGTTTCAACTTGCAGAGTTTCTGTTGGGTTTGCCCATCAAGGGGTGGGTGAGGGAGGACAGGGTGTGGTTTTATCCCTAAGCTAAAAATACAAAAGGCAAACAGTGGTTCCAATAAGTGTAAACTACACATTGTACCCAGTGTTATTATTCTGTATTGGTTTACAACCTACCTTTCATGAGGATATGATAGTGATGACTTCACCCATCACTAATACCGTGGGAATCAGTAACCATTATACTGATGGCAAAGATAATTTGGGTCCAAGCAGAGAAGAGAAATGACTTATCCAGCCAAAAAGAATGGGATTCCTACTACTTCAGGACAAGATTAAAGCCTGGAACTGGAATCAAATCTTTGTGGTCAGGAAGAATCTGGACACAGCCATGACTGAAAGGCAGAGAAGCAGACAGCGTGGCCCAACAGGTGCCAACCAGCCTGCTGGCTTAGGCTGGGCTGCAGACTTGGCAAGAACTTCAAGGGCTCAGGAGTAGAAGGAAGACAAAAGTCCAGACCTGGGGTGGGGGATGTCAAAAGGAGCCTGAGAATGTCTCTGAGCAGGAGAGGAATCTAAGGTGGAGAGATTGTTTTGGGGTGAAGGCTGCAACTGTGAGAGATGTGGCCATTCAGGGCCACATTCTGTAGTTTCCAGGAATTATAAAGGGTATTTTGAACTAGGACAATTAGTCCTTGTGAATGCATGTTCCCATTGCTTGTTTTTTTCAGATAAGGTAAAGAAATACTTACCTCAATTCATTTTTAACAGTGTTGTGTAAGACTTTGATGACTAGAACAACCTGATAACGTAGGAAACAGAAAATATTAGATTGAGTTGATAAAAAAAAATTTAAAAAATACCAAGCTCATAAGTATATTTTTAGAACTCTGCTATATTGCATAATTTGTTAGAGATCACCAAATCAAGTTTCAGTCCTGTGCTTCTCCTATACATAGTTTTTCTGAAACATGATATTATATGGATTCTAAAAAGTAACAGGGAAGATAAAAAAAGTATCACGTTATTTTATATATTGCTTTGAGGTTCCTTCTGTAAGAAATTTTATAATTAAATTGAACAAATACTCCTATTGTGAGAGACCTAACTGATATTTGAAAGTATTAATTTATGCTTCTTCAATTAGTTCAGACTGCTGTCATCAAGATGATCTTTCCTACCTGGTCCTCTGACTATGTCATCTCCCTTTTTATAGTCTCTGAGTCACTTAACTCAATCTCTTATTAGTTTCATCTCACATTCATTTTTCTTGTGATTGTTTTTAGGGTTATAAGCCACACAGTCTCTGCTTATGCTCTGTACTAATTCCTTTTCACACTTACTCATTACAGGCATGCCTGCTTTGCTGATGGCTCCAGCTTTTATCTCCAAATCCCCTTCCATTCTCATAAGTACTTCCATCATTTCTTCCACTCAACACCTAGGCTGAAAGAACTCTCACAACATAACTTTGCCCTTTTTCCTGTTTAAAGTGTTACAGAATTCCAGCTTCTACGTTATCACATGGAAATAGTAAAATTTTCACAATTAAAAAGCAGTAAGTCTTTTGTCACTAGGGCATTTAAAACAGCGACCACCTAATCATGTGCAGAACGAACCTGTGAGTTGTCCTACCTCTTTCTATCTTGCAGTGCAGCCATGTTCAAGTCCTGTGTACCACCTGCAACATCTTCAGTGCAAATACGAATGACTGATTTTTCCAGGATGCTTTTACATTAACTCAGGACAAGCTACAGTAGTAGTGCATTATATGCAGATATTTCATGCAAACTGATAATTTTAAACCTAATAATAATTTGTCAATGATGCTGCAGTCAAAATCAGTACAAAAATCAGAACCCTGCCCTACAATGCCCTCTGTTTTTTGGAAGTCTGTTGTTTTGGGTCCTTTTAAGTAAAAAAAGCAAGTTAATAATTAAAATGTGAATTTATTTGAAATGGTTCTGTTTATAATCATCTGCCTATTCAGAGCTATTAAGTAGGTCAAATGTGTCCTTTTTACATATATTTTGAAAGCCACATGCTGTTAGAGGACAAAACAAATGAGTAAGATGCAACTCCCAAGTCCCTTATAGCACAATGTGAAAATGTAAGCCATCTGCAAAAGAAGATGAAAAAGATCATGAAGTAAATAGGAAATCAATTCAACAAAAGGTTTTGAAAAAGAGCTTTGGAGAGACTTGGAAGACTGATATAATAACAAAAAGAAAGAAAGAAAGAAAAAAAGAAAGAAAACATGATAAGGTGGTTGGCTCTGAAGACTCCTGGAGGTAAAATGGCAAATTGTACAATATCCCATATACCCCAATTCTGACATGTTGTGTGCACAGCCAAATAGCTGGGATACTCATACGAGGAAGACTGTGAAAAATTAATGGTTGTTCTTCATATAATTTTTAAGTACATTCTGTAGCAGGATTTTTAAAGCTCTAAAAAAAATTTTACTAAAAATATGAGCAAAATCTAGGTTCCATGGAAGCCAGTGCTTTTAAGTTCAAACAGTAGACCTAATTCTTATCAAACTGGATAACAGTATATTAATGTTGGGAATTGGGTTGTATTTCTGTTTCCTGAATGTTGCGCACAGAGGGCTTTTGAAACAGAAGATGTAATTCGAGTGCCAATTCAAGCATATATGTTGCCTTTATATTCAGAACCATGGAAAAGATTCTTGCATGTATTGTGCCAGTATTTTTGCAAATTGTTGAAAGATAAAATGTATGTATTATATGTTGGCTGATTGTTGTGGTTTGGGGAAAATGTTTTATAGAAGTGTGGTTTTTCCAAATAAAATATGTTTCAAGTTTTAGCTACAGAAAAAAATGATAGATACGAAAAATAGCACCTGTTTTCAGGTTGAGCTTCCATTTGTCCCAGAACTGTTTTCATAAAAAGATATATAGCTCTAATTCCTTTTTTTCTTCTCTGCTGTTGCAGATATAATAAGAATTTTATCTCATTTTATACATTACTTGTGAAGCAGTCTTTCTTGATCAGCTTCTTAAGCTTCTCTTTGAAAAAGAATTAATGGAAAAAATAACTTCATCTTTGGAAAAATAGGGAAATAGTTTGTATCACCATAGTCATAACCATAAAAAGGGTCAGAACACCATTCTTGTGACTGAGCCTTTCCAAAATAAACAAAACAAAATAAAACAAAATAAAATAAAATAAAATTATATTAAATTAAATTTGAGGAGAACTTAAATACTAGAGGAAGAAAAATGTAACAATATTCTGATATCACTAAAAATAATTATGCACTCTTTGTTTCTTTTTTATTAACCTTTTGCCTATATTTACAGCTGAAAAATGCAGTAAGTAACTTCATTATTTTCACTGAAGAGAATAAAGCAAAAAGGATTAATCTAAAATCTTGGACCAAGGTCTGAACTGACCAGTCTAGCCTAAATTTTAATCAGAAATGCAAGGCTCTGCTGCAGATCCCGCCAAAGGAAGGATTTCCCATAAAAGAACCAGACATAATAAAAGAAAATTACTTCAAATTACCCTGATCTTCACTCTGACTCATTCTGGGATGCTTTCTAACAAGCCAGGACAAATCTGAAAGAAAACCCAAATAAATATTTGTTGTCAGATTTAATATCTAGTAGATATTATTTCTAAAGAAACCAAGTTATTTAAACCTGAAGAAGATATGTTTAAAACAAGAGGATGTAAAGGTAATGGTGTAAAATAAAATTAAGCAAGAACAAATTAATAAGGGGAATTACAGGGTTACATTTAGGACCGAATCCAAATACCTTGGTGATTGCTAAGAATGATAACCATTTTTTCTAAGAAAGAATTCATCTTCTCGAATTAAAAAATGCCTCTTAAAAAATAGTGTTTTCCCGTCTGATGAACACTAAAGCTTTTCAGCTAAATGTTGCCCTTTAGACTTGCAGACAAGTGTTTTAAAAGAAGTTATTAATAACAGTATGTACTACTAAAATATCTCACTGAATTTGTGTTAACTTTACCCAGAGAATCAAAACTAAACTTTTTTAAAAGCCTAAGTTAGACATGGAGGCCATCAAATATGAAAATCTAACCCTGTGGACACAAGCTAGTGCTCCTTTGATGTAAATATTCTGCTTTTATACTGAATTAATTTATGATACTAAAAGAAAATAGCAAGTTCTTTGTTTTGTTTAGCTTTTTTGATATATTTTACAAAGAGGCTTTCAGGCAATCCCTTTTACTCAGTTTTACTGCTGAGATAAAACACAGAAAACAGACGATTAAGTTAAACAACGTTATTTTTTGCTGCAAGCATGAAAAATTTGGTAAAACATCCTAAAACACTTGACTTTTTCCCTTAAATATTTCAACAGCAAATATCACTGAATGCTAGCTCTAATGAAATTAGCTAAACAGCTGAGAACTAGCATAGTACCCAGTCATTAGATTCTGTTTCTGCCTGAGACAGCGAGAGAGACATGGGAACACATCTTGGGGAAAAAATTTGATTCAGAAATGAGACACAGAACACAGCTGAAAGATGCTGTTAAGATCTCCACTTATAATTCTCAACCTTTCACAGAGCCTTCAAGGGAAACCTATTATATGCACAGTTTAATTGTCTAAGGAGAGATTTGGGCTACTGGGCCAGTATAGACTTACTATAATAAACAGTGTTTAAAGAGGTCAGCTTGCCTAGTGATGTCTTCAGAGGAAATACTGACTCGGCATTTTTAAGAAACCATTCATTTGTAGGGAAGCTGATTAAACCAGCCAGGCATTGTGTCCTTTGCCTCTGGGAAGGATGGCAATAGATTTTTAATAAATGCATAGGATTTACTGAGCTGTATGAATATTCAGAAGGTAAGGTGTTTAAATTCTGATTCTCTTTTGTAACTGCTTACCAGCCTTGGAGTTTTTAGGTTTGTCAGCATTCCTCATTCAGTGGGTTGGTAAAGAGAGCACTACACTTAATCTAAAGAAAATCTTGCAACTTTTCTTAGTTTATAATAATTTTTTTTAAATATCAAGTATTGGTGGAAGAATAGCTGCACAGAGAATTCATTTCTATAGAGATATATACACTGTTTGATGTGTTTATTAATGGTTAGTGTACAACTCAGCACAAAATTCCTTTGTAATACACCAGTTTTCCCTGAAATATGGAGAGCAGGCTGAAATCTGCACTGGGATGGCAGCAGCAGTGCTGTAGGAAAAGATTCTACCTGTTTGAGTGTGGTAGTGTGTGGTTCTCTCAAGGGCAAATAAATGCAGTTGTATCTTTTTCCCATGTTCCACATGGAGCTCATTTTTGCCTCGACATTGTGGTCCCTCTAAGTCTCCTTTTTTGTCTATATTCTTAAAATTATTCTTTTGGCCTTAAGACTGCAGGTTGAAAATTATTTCCCAATGGTGTCCAGGAGCCCCAGCGTGTCCAGAGAAAGCAAGCAAACTGGGTCTTGAGCTGGACTCCTGAGAACAGGACAGGTTGGATGAAACCTGCAAGGATGGGAAATGTCATCCACAGCAGCCATGGACCACAGGCTGGGAGAGCAGGGCTCTGAGCCTCTGGAGTGTCAGCTGTTGATGTTTCAGGTGTGGGGTGACTCAGAAGTGCTGCCTGCCTGGTGCTTGGGCTTGGACGGCCAGGGACTTCTAGGCATGGCACTGAACCACTCATATAAGCACCAGGGGAGTGTAACTGATGAAAACGTGTCAGTTAGACTATTCAGGCACTGTAGGATTAAGGAAAAACTGGCAAAGAAATTAGAGGTTCTGCCTTTTGGAGGTAGGCATGACAGCAAGGGGTCGAAATGATTTGGCGGTTCTAGCCCTTGGGGCCTGTCTAAAGTTGCTGTTCTATTAATTATGCAGTTTTTACAGGTATACAGAAGATGAGAGAGTTTGGCATTTTCTTGCCTGCCCTGCCAGCATTTATTCTTTGACAAGACCAGCCTTGTGTAAACAGTCTGAACCCAATGGTATTTGCTTAACATTTTAATTGGGAAATATTTTAAAGGGAGGGAGCTTGAGGTGTCCTTTGTTTTCTGCTTGGTGGTTTCCCATGTTTCTCATGAAGTGGAACAGACTCAGCTCTTTTGTCTATTCTCTGTTTTCTTCTTGTGCTAGCATATTAATAAAACATCATAAGGCACTTGGCTATTTGTAACAGTCCAACTTATAGCCATCTTTGTGGTAAGGGCAGGCCTGCTGCCTCTTGCTCTAATCATGCTGTAATTGTGAAAGGCATTGCTGGAGCAGACAGCTGTATTACCTACAAATCTGTCCTTTTCTTAACAGGAAGGAATAATTGTGTACACTTATCTTTCCATTTTTGGGAAAATGGTGAGAAACTTGTCCTGTTAGAACCAAATTGAGCACAGTTCCAGTTTGCTGGTTTGGTTTTGGGGTTTTTTTAAATACATAATTTTCATCTTATATTTGGTGTTTAAACACTTGCAAGAGTCATCTTCAAGTGGAATTGTTCTTTTTGTGGATTGCTGTTGTTGCTAAGGCGTGCTGCTTGTTGAGAGCACTGTTTCAGTTGGGCACTTGGCCTCTGCATGTCCAGGAGGTGCTTGACAACTTCAGAGCAGGGATCCCAATTTCCCAAGAAGACATGAGCAGCTCCACCTCTGCTGGCTGGGCCACAGGAGAAGCTCCTTTCAGCAGCCCTTGTCTGAGCTGTTGGATTGAGCCAGCAGAGGCCGGGGCTGGAAGCTCAGCGGTGGCGCGCGGTGTCCCCGGCACCGTTCATGAGACCGGTCCGGGGCTGTGCGTGGCTGCCAGCTGGCAGGCACAGCACCTCCTGCTGCGAGGGTGGCCCCCTCAGAGCCGAGCAGGTGTTTGGTAGAAGGCTCTGTTGGGATTTCCTAAGGGCTCAGGCCATGCGTGCTTGGAGCGAGATCCATTGGGATTGTCGCTTGGGTCTGCAGAAGGGGAGTTGTTTTCACTTTCTCACGCTCAGCCTCCTTTGAAGGGACTGCAAAATCTGCAGTCAAATTCTGCCTCCTCCCTGGACAATTTGGCCTGGTGTGTGAAATTAGCAAAGATGCTGCTAGTCATACAGTTACAAATGATTCTTTATCTTAAGCAGAACAATTATATTCTATAGATATCTTTATTGCCCCTGATAAGAAGGACTATGTTTTCATGAATAGTGTGTTTCAAATGTTTTATGACATGTAGGGTTTTACAAAGCACTCAGAAATAAAACCTGAGGGGAATAAAAGTCTTCAGCAGATGTAAATCAATGTAGTTGCACCAAAACTAGGTGGGATTCTATCCCTCTATATCTTTATAGCTCAATCTCTCAGAAGCTTTATAGCTCACTAGACATGCATAAGGGGCAAACAGTGAAATAAATATGTATATTTGACTTCCAAAAGATCACTAGTAATTGCCAGAAGAAATTCTGTGCAAGGTAAGAATTGAACTGAAGCTAGATAAGCATTTTAAAGCAAAAACTGAGGAATTACTGACATTTATTTCTTGTTACTGAAAAAATGTTCTGCTATTACTTTACTGCAGGAACTTTTGTTTAACAACTAGTATAAGAGCTGCCTGGGACATTTTTCAAGTTCAGAAAGAGTTTGGAATATATGTTTTTCTAAACTTCTTTTGTTTTGATTTTTTTTGGGGGAAATTTAGAACTAGTTCATTAGCAGTTCTGTTGCTCTTTGAAGGGTATTGGAAGTGCATTTTATTCATTAGCTAGTATGTTAAGGAGCTGAGGTCTTGCTAGAAACCTATGATGCACCTTATATGAGAATTTTTATGAAATAATCTTACTAATTTACTTCCAAAGCTCTTTGTCTCAGTAAACTTTTCAATTCCAAATCCTGATCCTCCAGTGTCTAGCATTTTGAATCCTATGTTTAAATTTTAGCTAAGTATATGTAAAAATGGTGTACAAGTTACTCATGTTAGTGTAAACAAAGGACTGTACTTTGCATCATCATGTATTTGACTTCTACAAATGCTAATGAGTGGTTGTGAAGATGTGAAGCAACCAATAATCAGAACTCTTACTTCGGATAGTCAGCTTTCTCTAGCATGATGCAACACTAAGTTTTGAAATTTCTCATGCAGGCAAAGAAAAACCAACTTCATAACTCAGCAACAGAAACTACATGAAGGACCTTGCAAAAGTCAAACACTCAGCATGTACTTAAATGTTCTGTTTAAAGCTAAATACATTCTTGAAGGTATCATATTCAGAAAATAATGAGACACAATTATTAAAATAGAAACCTCTCTTTCTATTTTAAATAATTTTGTCTCATCATTTCAATGACGCACTTGAAAAGCAATGAACTTTTGAGAGGTGTCTACTGGAAAGGTAGATGGAAACTCCCAAAATATTTTTTTCTCACATGTTTAAATAGTAACTGCCTTTCTATTTGGTATCCAAATGTTTCATTCTGCTACAGACTATATACACAAAATATATGCATGTTCTTCTTGGATGGTCTTTTTTTTCTATTTTATTGTACTAGTTTGGCATTCCATAGACATGCTTTTTTAACTAAGCTCAGCATTGAGCTCCTTCAGTTCCTCCCTTATTTGCTGATTAAAAAGCAAAGGTCATATTAAACTGACTCTCACATATCACTTTCTGGGAAAGGGTAGTTGAGCAAAGCATGAGTTTATCTTCAGAGTGGAAAGATCCTCCCCACAGAGCACTCATTGTGGTATCCCATGTGCTTTGACATGTAAATGGAACACCACAGGCATTAAATAATTGGGTCAAATATCTACAAGATCTTTATTCTACTGTCAAACACAATTTAGATCAGATAATTTCCAAAGTTAAAAGAACTTGCTCCTGCTACCATTAAAGCCAAGAAAAAAATTCCCCATTGGTAGCAGCCTGGGCAGACCGAAACCTGAAGACATTATTTCGTATTCCATTATTTGGTCTTCTCTCACACTTTTTTGACTGAATAAAAATTTATTTCCATAATACTTTTAAATTCCCTGATCAATGTTTGAATTTGCTACTGTCTGATTTCTTTAATCTCCTACTTTCCTTTAGTGGCACATTTTGTGGCAGATCCTACAAACTCCTACCACAAGCAATTGATCCTTTTAGTCCTATGGCGTATTGTTGGAAATTAGCAAGGCCTTTGGAGAAATCAAAGGCAAGATCAGAGTGTCCTACATGCTCATAAAGATCACTGCCCTGCAAACACATGATAATGACTTCGTGCATAGAGCAATTTCATTGAGTTCAGAGCTTTGATGCTACAATTTGCTTCATGTACTTGGAGCCACTTTGAATATATTGGGTTTCCTCACAAGTCCATGAATAATAAGGATTGGGGCATAAGATGACTTCTTAAGGAGTAATAAATCAGTGGCATTAAGTATGAGAACTTTGTTCTTTGTAAAGTTCCTTTGAAGTGTAAATGTTAGGGCATCATTTTGTTACTAGCCTGTTTCGTTCTCTCAGGCTCAGCTGGTGAGATAACACTGAGTTTTAGCAGAATGACTAAAAGTGAAGAAAACCTCAGCAGATATTTCAACGAGCTGAAAGTGACTTTCATGTCATTATGAATATTGACAATCATGTTGTTGGGTTTTTTTCCCATTTTCTTTTTTAAACAAATGTGCCAAAACTAGAAAATTCAAAGAACTTCTGAAATATATTAACCTAAGCAATCAAAAGGTATATTGCAACAGTGTGGCAGTAGCATCGCTTTTCAAGAAGTCTGAGGAAATATTCCCAGACAGATCTGAGAATAACTGTCAGTTACTTCCTATTTACTTTTTATTTCTATTTATTATATATTAGGGATTCACAGAAAGATCTCTTTTGGAAAAAAATTCATATTCAGAAGAAAACTCTTGCATGGGTATAATTTAATACCATCTATAGCCAGGTTTATGCCATTTTGTCCCTACTATTTTATTAATATTCTTTGCTATAACTTTGGTAGAGCATGTTTCAATGGGTTGAATTAAATATGTGATATTATGATGTAATTTTATATCATTTCAGAAGAAGTAAATTAGAAAAAACACAGAAATAATTTCTTATCCAAGATATTATGATAGATTACTTTTATTTTAAAACTATTTTTGCAATAATTTTATTACTTTCATCAATAATTTGATTTCTTCAGAAGAATTACTTGGATAGAAAATAGTAGGGTGAAAATTATGCCAAAATTATATCTGATGAAACTTTCCTTGTGATTAACTAAGTTGAAAAATCAGCTCTGAATTTTGCACTAATGTATGTCAATTATATGTGCCCCAACATTATTTCCCTTTAAAATTCATCCATATTTTAGCTTCTAATTTTTACAGCACTCACAGCACTGCTGAATACTTGTGCAGATTTTATATTCTGCTGAGGAAAAGTGTCAATTTTGTGTAAACTAAATTATGCATGTTAAGTTTTGGAACCATTTATTTTTTCTTTGGATGATACAATGCTCACATTAAATATAGATTGACCCTGGGAGGAAGTAGTATGAGCCAGTGATTTTTCTGTGTTGTGGGAACTAGAAGACCTCGGTCTGTTTCCAATTCTGCCACTTAATCGTTATATCACCTTGAGCAAAGTCCCTCTAACAAAGTCAAATTTAAGTGCTTCAACTCATACATCCAGCTTCATAGTCAAGAACATAAGTATGCAGATATTTATGAATGAGGGAGTTAAATCATGGAGAGAGACAGGGTATTTATTTTTATTTCTTAATAGGAATTTTGGTAGACAATGTCAGGCTTATCAAATTTTAAAAGTTGTAACTGAAAATTTTATGCCATTTGCAAAAGGAATAAGTTCTTACCAAATGGGAAGGGGTTGTGGTAAAACAGGGGGCAATGTAAGGTGTTCATAGTATGTTTTCAAATCTTCAGAGAACAGCTATGACATATAGGAAAAATTCACTTTTATGATTACTATATATTAACAGTGCAATGGTGCACTCTTCTTGAGCATTTCTTACCATAGCAGGATGAAACAATTCCCAGTAAACTAGAAACATGAAGTTATCAGGAGAGAAGATCCTGCATGAGACTT
>WAAG01034626.1:0-31998 GCA_013390105.1 Tichodroma muraria
GCTCTCTTAAAGGAGAAAAATCCACCCAGACAGGAATGTTGCTCACCAAGTGTGACAACCCACAATTAGTAAAGTGAATGAGAAGCTCGGGTTCACAGGTGCCTCCATCCTGACCCACCTTCAGCCAGACTATGATTACTTAAAGAGCAATAACACCCCAATCTTTGTACTTTCTAAAGGTGGCTCAGTTTCAGTTCAAACAGAGGGAGTGGCCATGGAAAGTTGGCATACGGAACAAGAGAATTTCATTGTTTTCTGAACTCTTTAAAAAAAAACTCCTGCAAGCTGGTTTCAATACCAAGACACTTGTTTACTACTTGAAAGAACTATTGGTACATTAAGAAAAAAAGGATAAAAAAAACCATTTCCTGAAATGTAGAATGTGAGGTGACCATACAGAGACCTACTGGTGCTACAAATAGAATACAGCCTTTTACAGTTGTTATATTTAAGCAGTACTGTCAAATACTACAGTTTAATACAAGATCTTTTGCTTCCCACCCTCTCCAAAATTAGGAAAGATGACTCATGCTCAATTAGCAGGAGAGAAATCAAGAACATTCTAGAAGTGATGCTTTAAAGAACTACTGGGTACAAGTAAACCGTAGCTGTTGTTCCCAGGCAAGGGCTGGGTTGTACTGAAACTGTGTCTCACAGCGGTGGGAAAATATGGGGATAGAGGATGATGCAGTAGTTCTACAATCTAAGTCCACCCTTTCCTGTGAAAATTGGACAGCACTGTTGAAAGGATGGGAGGGTATGAAGCAGAAAGAATAGAGCAGGTGGGATAGTTGTTCTTTAAGGGAAAAGGATACACAGAAAAAACAGGATAATACATTTGGATCTTAGCACTCTGTGAATGCAAGATTTCTGAGTCATTAAAACCAAGGCTGGTCATCCTTTGAGATTTCCTAACAGAGTAATTATCTTGACTAAAGAGAGACAACTTATTAAAAGGTAATAATAAAGTTTTTTTCTAGAGCACATAAATCATTTAATTGTCCTAGTTTTAAACTATTTTTTCAGTGATTTCCAGTAAGACGGATATTTCAGACAAGCATAAGTGTGTTGGGCACATCCATGCAATTTAAATGCTGTTGGCTCTGAGTGTGTGCATCCCTTGGGTCCTCTGAAAAGCCAAGATTTTGGTGGTGTTACATTGCCTAATTCTTGTGTTTTAGGGTTGGGTTGTTTTTTTTCTGCCTTTGATTTTAACATGACTAAGTGAAAGCTAAATCCCACTGGCTGAAGAACACAGAGACCTGCAAAAATAATAGTGGTGTGGGGGCTTGGGGGGCATTTCTTTGTTTATGACAAGGCTGTGTATTGCCCTTATTCTGCTTTAATGAAGCTGGTTGAATTCTTGTTACTGGTTTCAGTACATCTTGCTTTCTACATAAAGGGAATAATACTGTTAGGAAGGTATTAAAATATCTTTGCATGCAGATTTTATGTTTTTGATCTCTTGCAACTGTTGTCTTCATTTCTTTTCCCTTGTTCAGTTCTTTTCCTCTGTTTTGGTTTCTCCCTATTTCTGTCACATTTTGTCCCCGTCCAAAAGCAGAGCCAAACCCTGCTTTACTTTGACATTTTCTCCCCTTCTCCTTATCTTTTTCCTCCTGCCACTGACTCAGTTTAGCAGAGAGGTGACCAAAGCTGCATTGAGCTGTGCCTTCAGTCTCTGGGGAGTCCTAACCTGCACTGGCAAGTGATGTTCTCCATTTGAGATCCTTTTCAGGACTGACTGCTGCTTTTGTAAGTCACTATGTATGGTCAAAATACTTGTCAGCTCCATTTTGGGGGGGTAAAAAATAAATAAAAAGAAAGATTACCCCTGAAGAGCAGAAAGCTACACAAACTGGTGGGGCGAAAGAACCAAATGACAAACTTGCAGTGAAAAAGGCTTGAAGAATGATTTTTCATGTGTATTGTAGCTTCTGACTCCTCTCTTCCCTTCTCCTGGAGCGACCCCTAATGGGATGTGACATGGGTACCACTAACTTGTGTGTCACCAGCCCTGCCACTGGGGTCTAGGTGTCCAAGAGTGGCAGCCACACAACCCCAGGGCTGCCCCTAGGTCCTCTGGTCCCAGTGGTATGTGGTGTGATAAGGAAGCAGAGGGAGAAGGCAAGCCAAAATGAAAAATAGTACACATATAGTACATAACAGTACACAGTGATGTTCACTGAAGAGGAGGGAGTGATACAAAAAGAGACAGGAGGAGAAGTCCATGTGCATTCAACAGAGGGAGAAGGCAACTCCAGTCCCAGATACAGTGGAGGGAGACACTTTAAAGGCCTTTTCCATTAGTATGGCCCTCATGGGATCAGGGGAGTTCAACAGAAGAAGCCAGAACTGTCTGTCCTGCAAATTCATTTATGGCAGCTGCAGAAACAAAGGAACAAACAAGAATTGACCATTTTACTTTATGTACACATGTATACACACACCGTGACCCCCACACCTGAACATCAGAGCTGTGCTGCCACATGGAAATTCCTCTTTGCGGCTTCTAACACTAGACTTGAGTGCACAGCTGACTTACTGAGTACCACACATTCAGCCACAGTGTGGTTTTATGAGGCAGAGCACACAGATTTAACTGCTCACCTCACCTGAGAAAGGGGAGTTTCTGGTCCTTCTCTGGTCCTGGCTGTTATTGCCCTAGCTAAACTCATGTCAACACAATTGCTCATCAGATATGCTGTGAGTCACTTCAAGTTGCTAAAGTTGCTGAACAAAAACAGCAGCACAAAAGAAAAGATTTAAATAGTTTCCTGCTATTTTAATTTATTTGAACAACTCTTAGAAGGACCTAATGTGGAGGTAAGGGAGAAAAGAAGTGACTGCCCAGCCAAGGGTGGGAGGTGTTAAAGTCAGCTGCCTGTGGGTCTGTACCCTTAACCAGCCCACCTGTCACCCTTGCTGGATGGTCAAGGCCACCATTTGACAGAAGATAAAACCATTGTTCAGTGGGTTGATATCATGGAAATAGCCCAGCAAGGAAAATAAAGGGAAAGAAGAAGTGAATAGTAGAGAAATACTATAATTTGGAAGGCTATATTGTTGGCTATAGCAGGAAGCGTACTCACAGCAAAAGAAAACTGCATTCAAGCAAAATTAACAAGTTGGATAGTAACATTGAAGTTACTATCCACTGCAGATTTAGATTTTATGGAACAAATGAAACAATTCTCTTTCAGGAAAGCTCTGGCAATACCCATTTCTAGATTGCAGCCATTATCCTTCCTTTCAATGCTGAAAAGCAGTGCAGGAAAGAAGCATGGGAAAGGAAATAGCAATCCAGATCCCCTGACAGGAGTCCGTAAATTGTTCAGTAAGGAGAGGATTAGTTCCTAAAGCCAACTGTTGACTGTGCTGATTTTAATACAAATGAGTAACATTTTAGGTAAATCCAAAGATGTTGAACCTGAGAAAGGGAAAAAAAATAACTAAACCAATAGAATTTTGTGATGTTCAGACCTCTGGTCATTTTACACTTAAACCTTGCAATGCATTCATTGTTGCATGGGATTAGGGAATTACTGTAGAGATAAGCAACTTCCTCATGGGAAGGCCTTTTGGTCTCTGAAGGTATAACTCCATGATGACATGGCTAACTGGCCTGTGAAAGCAGAAATGGCAGCACAGACTGGGAAGCGTGGCTTGTAACTCAATCCTTTCCACTGCTAGGATGTGTGATACCTTGGCAGAGCTAAGATTCAAAACTTAACTGTCTTTTTATTCCTTACTTCTTAAATCTGTCTCTATCCTGTTTATACTAGTAGGATTTGGTATCAACTTGCAACTATCACAGATTAAGGTTGCACGAGGCTTTTGGGGTTCCTGGGTTGGAACGTACTGTAAGGTTTAATATTTCCATCAAAGCTCTGATGATTATACAAGGTCTTAAGCATTTCCGCTAATTGTCTGCTATGTTCACAAACCCAGCTGGCTGTCATCATAGACCTGTAATTCATTCTACATACAGCTTATCATTTTAGAATTGTCTTTAATACAGGAGGCTTTGTTCTTGCACTTTCTTTAAAAAAACCCCAAGTTAATCCAAATGATGGAAGTGACTGATGGAGCAGCTGCTGCTGAACCTCTCTCCATCGTTTAGTCACTCTAATCAGTTCTACAGCAGGCATGTGTTACAGCTGTGCAGGTACATACAAAACCTGTACAACCTGAATGCCCTGTCTAAAGAAATTTTTCCGCCATGCCTTTAAAGCATCTACCGCTGTGGTTAAAACACAGTAGACCTGCACTCATCACATTTGTCATCCCATTATCAGTCAAAGTTAAGGGGTGGCATACAGAATGTGTGAACAGTAGAAAGTTTTGGAGCAGCATCATTGAGGATTGGGGTCAGTTATAAATGTGGGGAGGTTACCAGCAGTCAGTGACTACTTTGAGAACAGAAAATTGCCTTTTCCAAAGCTCAGCAAGGTGATGGAGAGGAAAAGTTGATGCTCAGCAGGTCAGAGGGCGACAAAAAGGAAATTCTGAAGTCAGCAGCTGACTGGTCATGAATTCCCAACTACCAAGTAGCCAAACAAAATTTATGTTTCCCGTAATCAAATGGTCTTTCCTCCATGTAGACTTGTAAGAACTGTTTCCTGCTGGAGCATCTATGAAATCAATAGTCAGCCTTAAAAAGGGAAGTGCCCTTCTGCATCCAACACTGTCGCACTGTCTAAGAGGCCTGAGGATCTAAGCTGACTCCCTGTATTTGGAAGATATAATGTACAACTCAACTGAGCAGACAAAAAAAGCCACAACACCTGATTGAATTCCAGTTAATGTTCTGCACAACTACTACTCTTTCAAAACACTATGAACAGTCCTAGTAAAGTGATGACTCTTTACCTATTAAAAATGATGCGTCTTTTGGCTGCATTGTTTGAATTTGGTTCAAGAAGTTCCAAATCCTAACTCCAGGGCCAGAAGTTAAATTTCTCTTTACATTTAGCTCCACAAATACCTCCTTTGAAATATTTGAAGCCTCTTGAAGATATTTGGTGACCAGCATGGTTATTGCCCTGCTTCACAGAAATGGTTGTGCACAAGGGTCAAAGAAAAGGCACACTGTCATGCAGAAATCAGCATCACCTCTGAAGAACACATACACAGAACTGCTCACTTGGTTCCTCTTGAACAAAGGGAACAAACTAACACTACCTTCCTGTGCAGAGCAAGTGGCAGCAGGAAAGGACTCATTACCTTAACCCTCTGTGGAGGGAGTAAGAAGGAGCAGAATGGGAATATCTGATAATCCTTCATTGTGGCTGTCGCTGGCTTTCTTTGGTTAGAAGCATCTGGCAACACAAGAGAGGAATTTGTTTAATTCCCTTGTGTTCCTGCTTCAGCCCTTCCTTTTCAAGCCCATACAGCCTTGAAAACAACTGAGCCATTGCTCAAGAGGGAAATGCCATGTGGATCAGCGCTAGCAGCACAGAATGAAAGTCTGTGTGCAAACTACAGATCCTGCCCCACTTTAAAGACAAATATAGGACCACTGTGTCAAGCATCTTACATTCTTGGCTGACAGACAGCACTGGAATAATAAGATTTACAATTCTGTAATTAACTTCAGAACTTTGGAGCAACATGCCTGACACGCTAAGGGTTTTCATTTCCCCAACAGGCAATTCTAGCTGTGCTACGCTTCAACATCCATCATGTTTACTAATCTTAGTCTGACCCCTAGTGAGCTGTCACAGAATAATCAGATTTATCAAACATGGGGCAGCTACCACAAAAATAAGTAATTTCTCCCCTTTTCGGTTCTGGGTTTTGTTTGTATTTTTTCCCTTAAAAGTATTTGGATACTATTACTAGTAGCCTAACATAAGAAAAAGTGAAGAAGTTGTAAGGCTTTCTTCTGAAGGTCAGGGTTTGAAAGAACACACATTACCTAGTATCAAATTCACTTAATTTATTTCTGAATATAAGGTGGGTTTTGCATCCTTCCTCTCCTTCTTTTGTCTTTTTTTTTTTTTTTTTGGTGCAATCAGAAACTGCTTCTTCAGAGTTATGAGGTATTTTTGTCTCTGAAGGAGATAAAGGGCAAGTTGCATCTGGTTAGATAGTAAGTTTAAATTAACAAATACTTTCACAGAAAAAAAAGGTGTAAGTTAAAGCAGTAAACATATTTTGAAGGATCTAAATAACTTGCACAATTTTTCAAACCGTTAGAAGCTTCTGGGGTTTTGTCAGCTTCAGCCTCAGCATTTTGTCCATACTGGATATTTCTTGCTCGGTGTGTTTATGCCAAGTAGTTACAGGCCAAAATATAATCACTGTGCGCTTGCCTTGGCAGTAACACAAGCACTGTAAAATTTTTATGGATTTTTTTTCACTGCTTGAAGATCCATCTATCAAGCACACTGACAAATTAAAAAAAGTAATTTGCCCAACCTCCAAAATGTACCCACGAGAGTTCAGGCTTCTCTTTTTTTTTTTTTTTTTTTTTTCCCTCCAAGTGCTTTTCGGTATCTGTAGCCAAGAGGAAGATCTCAGTATTAGTACTCTCTGTCTATGGTTTTGGTGTACTTCTGTCACCCACAGTTTGCACAAGATGTGGTTTTGACACCTATTCCAAACTTTCTGCTCCTTCCAGGCATTTTGAAGTTCGTGGAAATCATGGTTAACCTCCTGGTGCTGATTTGCGTGGGCGCTTCCCAAGCCTCCGTTGCAGGCTTCACGTCCCTCGGAGGCTTCGGATCCTTTAACCTGAATTGGGCCTACAGCCCCTTTGAGGGCACGGAGCTGCAGGAGGTGAGGGAGCTGGACATGCAGTTCACCCAGATGAGAGCCCCTTGCGTGTACGGCGGAGTGGCCTTCAGCTTAACAGCGGCCACGCTCACCCTCGTCTTCCTCGTCGTGGGGGCAAAGCCCATCCAGCAGCTCCGGACAGGGCTGCTGGTAGGCGAATGCGCCTTCAGCCTGCTGGCTGGCCTGGCGTACCTGGCGGCCGTGGGGCTCTACCTGCACTTTGTCAGGCGGCTGAACGCCACCGAGGTGTGCAGGAGGCGCGAGCGGCTCTACGCGCGCCGTGGCTACACCTCCATGAACTGCGCCGTCCAGGGCGGCGACGCCTCCGTCGGCCTCTTCGGGGTCGTCGCTTCCTGCCTGTACTTTGCCAGCTTTGTGGTCTGCATCCTCGCTATCCGCACCGTCCGGGCCTTCCAGAGCCGTACGGCCAAGGCTCAGCAGAGCCCCGAGCGCAGCGTTAGAGACAGAAGCGTCAGAAACCACCACGCCGTGCACAGGGCCTCTGAAAGCTCCCACGACGTCCAGGCTCTCGCCACATTAGTGTGAAATCAGCTCTGGGACTGTGCCAGAGAACTGAGGCTTCAGCAAAGGGTGAACACTGGCAAACAGGCAACCGGCTCACAGTATATTTTCCTACAAGGTGCTGAAGTGTGTATTGAATCAACTATTCTAACCATACTGCTACATGATGTAATAAAATTGACATTGAGTGACTGTTCTAGCTAGGATTTTTGCACCGGTCTCTCAAGCTGGACTCCTGCATTTAAAATGCGTTTGATTGTAATGTTTTCATCCTGCACACAGCAAATCCAAACAGCAGTGGGGTTTTAACAGGTTACAACTGCGTTGCTGCCAAACTTGTGCTAACAACCACTTCCTCTCCTCGCCCGAGACATAGGGAATTGAACATACAGCTAGCTGCTAGGCAGCTTTCAACAGATCCTGTGCCTATTGTGCATCCTGTTCCTTTATCCTCCGGCGCTCACACAGCAAAGGACGCCCGAGTGCTTCTCTGAATCGTGTCCGAAGTTACGTTTGTGACCTTTTTTGCCTGGGCTAGTGAAGCGTTTTATCTTTTGAGTCACGGGGGTTGACACATGCCGATCATGTGCTCCCTGAGGAATGCCGCTGGGGGGAACTAGCTGCAATGTCAAAGGCAGCATTCAGGGTCCTTATCCAGTTTCCTACTACATTTTCCCATCTCACAGATCAGAACCTGAGAGGCATCACACTGGTCAGGTATCAGCTTAGTAAAGATACCATTTGTTTCTGTAAGCACCTAAACAAGGTTTGGCTTGCTGACTCCGCAGCCGGTGGTGGGCAGAGCCTGAATCGGGAACATGCTGCCTGCCCTGGGAATGCTGTAACAATGACAGAAAGTACATGTATCCCTCCAATAGCTAAACAGGCAAAGCATGAGTGAACAGCAGTAATTGTATGCCCCAGGGTTGAGAAAATAAATTTAAGAGAACATCTTTCAAGAGTCCTTTGTTTGAAGCAGATGAAATAGATCATTGGTCTTCCAAGATGAGGGAGTGAGAAAAAGAAAAGGCTGTTCTTGAAGTGCATAAGATCTGTCAGCTTGATAGGAGGGAAAGCTCTGGCCATTTTCATTCTTTTCAGTTTTGTCTGGCTCACAGTCATTGCCCAGATGAGGCTTTTTTGAACCGTAGTAGAGCTTATTTAATGCTTACTTCATACATACACATATGTATACACACACACAGAGATCTCAAAGGATTGTGTTTGAGGCCAAACAAGAAAATGTTATGGTTCTGATTACAAGTGAATACATGAGCCTTTACAATAAGTATCTTTTATATAATTCCTTAAACATCTCTTTAACACCTTGAACACCAACAAGCTCCGTAGCATTATTATGCTTATGGAGAGACAGGAACAGAGTTTTTCCAAACTTGCTATGACTCACAGTCAACACAGAGTCAGGAAATTAGGACTTTGATTTCTAAGTCAAAGCCCAGACCTTCTCTGGTATGCTGTAATCAGCTGCAAAGTCTGTTCCAGGGATACCTGGCATGCAGCTAAAGCCACAGCTGATCATTTGTCGGGTATCTCTGCCTGCACTCCTGTTTTGTGCTACCTCTACACCTTGCACAGTTTGAAAGCAGGCTTAGTTACACAATGACATTCTGTTATTAACTTATACAAACAACAAAAAGCAGCACCTTGAAGTGACAAATTCAAAACATTAGAAAATGTTGCAGGTAAGAATGCATAAATTTAAATTGGTCCTTAAATACATGCACAATATGAATTTTAATCTCAGGGCTTCTTACTCAGCCCCATTCATTTTTGGATGTTTGCCTGCCATCGCTGTGTAAAAGCAACAATCTTGGGACCATCGATTTCTTTTTTCTTTTTTTTACTTGTCTCTTTTTGACTTGTGTCTGTGGTAAAGGCCTCATTTGCTGCAGTGTAATTCAGTCTTTAGAAAATAGTGCACAGAGCTCCACTGCAGACTATTGCTGTAGTGTTCCTCCCTTGGACACCTGGGTCCCTCACAGTCCATCCATTTTGGGTCCCTTTCCAGTTAGCAGGAGCAATTTTATGTTTTACGTGGAGAGTCAAAAAGTAGGTGCTAAATACAGGTCAGTCCCGGTCACATGNCCAACAGGTCCATGTCCGTTCTGTGCTGGGGACCCCCGAGCTGGATGCAGCACTCTGGGTGGGGTCTCACCAGAGCAGAGCAGAGGGACAGAATCCCCCCCCTTCATCCTGCTGGCCATGCTGCTTTTGATGCAGCCCAGGGTATGATTTGCTTTCCAGGCTGCAAGAGCACACTGCCAGTTCGAATCCACTATTTTATGCACCATCTTTTATTCCCCCTGTCCTCCACAGGGCTGCTCTCTATCCCTTCACCACCCGGTCCGTACTGATACTGGTGATGTCCCAGCCCAGGTGCAGGACCTTGCACTTGGCCTTGTTTGAACTTCGTGAGGTTCACACTGGCCCACTCTTCAGGCCTGGAGACCCTGACAGGTGGCTGTGGATGACATCCTTTCCTTCAAGCATTCCAGCTGTCAGTTTGGTGTCATCAGCAAACATGCTGCAACACTGCAAGCAGAGGGACCCCAAAGAAAGCCACAGTCCAGTGACTGACATTTTCTTGAAAGTTTTGTGCCTTGAATTTGTTTCCTTCCCTGGCATCATGAAGAAAGATTGTTAGGAAATAATTGTGAAGAGGTAATAAACAGTGCTATTTCCTCTGCTCACCTTCACAGAGGAAAGTGGAAGAGAGGAGATGGGAAAATCCCAGAAATACTTCTCGGAGGACTAAGGCAGGAAAGAAGGAGCTTTCCTACCTGTTGAGGTGAAGGACAAGCCAAATACCATCAGAACAATCCAAACCACTCTGCTTTCCAACTGTAACAACACCACTCCTGATGTCCTCCAGAAGACATGAAGGTCTTGGCTGTGTGAGCTGGGAAGGTGTAATACAAGAGCAGAGATTTTCTAGCAGATACATGTGACTAAGGCTGCAACAGGCTGTCATCCCCAGCTGCCATTGCAGGTGGTCCTTTTTCCAGGGCAGATTAGCCTTCCCACTTTCTGCTGGAGATGGCTGTGTCTGACCATTACCTCTGAGCAGCGACTGCCAGTTAGTACAGGACAATAATCCACATTGGATCAGTAAACAAAAGCAGGGCAAATGGCTCCTGTCAGCCCTACCATTTCTTTGAGCCTTTCCCTGCTGCTTGCCCTGTGCATACATGTGTGTGCATTGCCTGCACGCAGCCTTCAAGGTCAGCACTGAAAACAAGCTCAGCTGTTTCTCTGACACAGCCCCTGACAGCCTAATTCACCTGCAGCCAAAGGACTGCACACAGCCATCACCCTCAGTCCCTCTTTGGTAAGGGGGATCCTCAGGGTGTATCCAGCTTGCCCTCTGTGACCACCACAGCTCCTCACCTGCTGTCAAGGAAACAGCGATAGCAAAGGCCAAACCTGCCCTTCTCCAAGAGGCTATCCTGTGGGTAAACAGCACGGCACCTCTCAGCCTCAAAGTCTTGGGTACAGCAAGAAGCCTTCTGGCACACCAAGCCTTTTCTGAACCTTCACAATGAGGATTAAAATGGCCACCATCCCTGGAGATGCGAGGAAATGGATGCAAGTTGCAGGGTAAACTGGAGCTGCCTGGCAGGAGAAAAGCCCCACTGCAGATGACAGGTCACTAGTGAAAGGAGCTGGGCTGAGTAGCTCATTCTTCTCAGGGTTACCTGTGAGACTCCTGGCCAGTCCCTTTGGATTTAAACCATCAATTTGCGCCAGTCTGCTTGAATGTGTGAGCAAACAGTTTTAGTCAGAGAGAAAAGCCTCCAGCTGAGCCCCCCAGCATTAGCTACCCACAGAGGGACCTCCTCCCCACAGAAGATTATCAGAGAAAAACAATCTGTCTTTGAAAAAAATGTGTCTCCATGCCCTAATTTTGAGGAGGAAACAAAGGGCGTAAGATATTTAGGCTGAGAAAGACAGAAAAAAAGAAAGTAGAGAGGAAGAAGGAGGGGAGGGAATCTTCTCCCCGATCCTGCATCCTGACACTGAGTAAGCTGCCATGAAAATTTCATCATGCTGGGCTGTGCATCTTTGAGCATCCATTTCCCTAAATGTGTCCTTTATTCAAACAAATTGATAAAATAGTTCAGTCTGGGGTAAATCTTGTCCAAAAGAGACCAGATCAACACCCCAGAACACAGGCCTCTTGTTTCAATGTGAAAGGCAAAACTGGAGGGGTGGAGGACAAAGAGGAGAGAGGATGCTTACTCTTCCAAGTAAGTTTAGCATAACCTTTTCATTTCCCAAATAATTCATTTATCTGGAACTGGAAATCTGGTTCTGCTGGAATATCTGCATGTATTAGGGCATTGCCATGCCGCAGCGCAGCTGTAAAGGGGAAAGACCTTTGTGCCCCCCCACAGAAAGGAAATTTTCAGGTAAGCAGAAACAAGCTCTCCTACTTTCTTAATCACAAAAGAAAATTAAAAGAAAACATTCCCAGTCTATAACACATTTTATCCCAATTTAAGCTTTCTCCATGAGTCTTCCAGAGAAGAGTATGAGTGTATCCAATGTGCAGAAACAACTAGGGACACAAACCGGTTGTGCAACAGCAGAAACTGAATTCAAGGCTTAGCATTAAGAAATGTCAGGATCTCAGTTTACATGGGAAACTGCTTTAAATTGATGAGAATACATACAGGGATTAGAGCACTAAAGAACAGTTTGAATTGAATTTTTCTTTCATAATCCATGTATTTTACTCCTAGTGCAGACTTGCCTTCATTAAAGTTACTCTTCTGGTAGTTTTCCACCACAGCTTACACTCAGCACAGAGTTAAGCAAAGCTACAGATACACATCAGACCTTCAGTAACTCAGATCCCTCAATCACATTTGCCAAACTTGGACACCTCCTTTTCTTTTTCAAGACTCAGGTAAGTTATTGAAGGGCACTATGAGGATGTCATACAGCTGTGACATTCATCCTTACTCTTCTTCAAATCATCCATCTCCCAGAAACGGTGGTGCTCAGTGTATCGCAGCAGCTTAATGCCAGCACAGCATAAAAACTGCCACAGATGCTCAGCATCACCCGTCATAAATAAAACATGAGACCCCTCACAAGGTCCACCAGTTGTCAAGGCATTTGATGTAATTGGTTCAGGCGCGTGACAGTGCAGAACGGGCAAGTCACAGGATGCCCTTCATTACTACAAATGGTCTATTGATTTCCAGGGATGCCTTTCGCCTGCACCTGCTGCTGGGCTCCCCAAAACTCTCAGGCCGCGCTGAAGAGCTCAAGGCTGGGAAATGCCTGCATGTGTTTTTCAGAACTTAGAAAGGCTCAGGAGACGGATGCATACAGGTGCAAACAGGGTGTTTTCCTTGCTTCGGAGTGCAAAAATAATTTCCCAACAAGAGGGCCCTATCACAGAGTCATTAAGGTTGGAAAAGACTTCTAAGATCAACAAGTCCAGCTGTTAACCTAGCACTGCTGTGTTCACCACTAAACCATGTCCTCAAGTGCCCACAGCCACATCTTTTGAATGCTTCCAGAGAAGGTGATGCCACACTTCCCTGGGCAGCCTGTTTCAATGCCCGAACACCCTTACAGTGAAGAAATTTTTCTAAATCTCCCTTGGTCCAACCCGAGGCCATTACCTCTCATTTTGTTACTTAGGAGGAGAGGCCAACTCGCACCTGGCTACACCCTCCTTGCATGCAGTCGTAGAGAGTGGTAACATCTCCCGAGCCTCCTTTTCTCCTAAACAACCTAAACAAAGCAGCTCTCTCAGTTGCTCCTCATTAGACTTGTGCTCCAGACCTTCACCAGCTCTGTGCCCTTCTCTGGACATGCTTCAGCACTTGGGCAAATTAAAGGGGATTCAAATTTTTAGACTGCTGTGAATCAGCTCTGAGGGTGAAGATTTGGCAGTTTATTGGTCCAACTAAGTAGGACACGCTGGGATCAAGATCTCATTTGCACACGGTTTGCTAAGAGTACATGAGACCTTGCTAAGACCCTGTTTAACCTGGCAGCACTGCAGGTGCTCTCCTGAGCAGTAGCAGGTGTGGCTTCCCTGCCTCCTTCAGCTCTCACATCAAATACTTCTATCGCTCAGGAGGCTTCCGAGAGCCCTCAGTCGGTGCGAAGCAGACTCCTGCTGCGTCAGTGTTGCTGCCTTCCTGGCTCATCTCAAGAAAGGCTTTTCCGGGCCTCTGGTGCTCCCGCATGGCTCGCACGATGGGGTGGGGGCACAGGGGTGCTGGATGCCGCCGTGCCACCGGCAGCCGCCAGGAGGGAGATGCAGCAATGCTGCTCCGGTCCCGCGGCAACACGAGGGGGAGCCCTTGCAGCTCCCAATGAACGCGGACAGCAGCAACGCGCCTTTCCCCACCCCAAACATAAACGCACAGTTCCTCGTCAGAAAAAAAACAGGAGGCCTGAAAGCCATCTCTGATCATCTTCACAGGGACATTGCTCCTGGTTCAAACAAGTGCAAGCCACAGACCACTGGGAATGGGGGAAGGTCACTTGCTATGGATCCCCCTTCCTACACACCCCTATTTCTGACGGTGCAGGATGGTCTGGGGACATCCCTTCCCACATTCTTATCTCCAAAGCATTCAAAAAATGCCAGAGAATGACTCAGCTGGTACCTGAGCTGATTCTGAACAGCAAAACAACAAATTCTGAAAATCTGTAAACAAATTTTGCCCAACAGAAACGAGAGAACAGAAAAATCTCTCTACCCCTTGTTAAGTGAAACTACCATAGGTAACTTGCCAAAGCTTGCTTTCAGGGAGATTTGCTTCTTTCAGGAGGACAGCTTTGGCCACTTTAAAAAGACACAGTTTTTGCTCTTCCTTGCCATGCAATTTTAAATACATTTGAGCAGAGTACTTCACTATGTATTCTATGTATTATTCTGTGCACTATGTCACTATATATTCTGTAATTTCAGGACCAAAGTAAGTACTAACTGCAAGTGAACCTACTGCAAGATTTCTTTTCCACAAATGCTGGTGTCTCTCTCCTTAAGAGGGATTAAAATGAAAAAGCATCTTACAAGTCACAGACTTCTGCTATACCAGTCTCTCTTCATAGTTCTGCATCCCAATTTCCTTTAAAGCATTCAAGAGCATACATTTAATTAGCAAAACAATCCCATCTGTTCCACGAGTCAATACTGACAACTTTACGGTTGAAACACATTTATTTCTCTTGGTGCAGCTGTGCTGAATCTGACGAGGGGAGAAGAGCCTGCTGTGCTCAGAGCATTGTGTCTGGTGCCCAGGCTCTCATCACAGGGCTGCTGGCACTGGGAGCTCCTAAAGGCCTCCAGAGCCCCGCCCCTGCCCACTGATGGCCCCTGGGACGCCCCTAAGTTACCTACATGCCCTAAACACAAACCTCCAAAGACATTTCACAGAACCATTGGTAAAAGATCCTTTTTCTGTCTGTTTCCTTAATTTTTATCGAGAGACACAGAAGAACAAGCTCAAACAAAAACACCAAACACACACCAGAGGCTGTGATGAGCAGCAGGACGTTGGAATTGAGATTCTAATGGGCAACAGGGCAAGAAGAGCCAGCTGAACTTCATCCACCAGCAGGAACTACTTCCCAGCCTTGGGAGTGCATACTTCATCCTTTCACCCAAAGCATGACGTGCAGGAATCCACATTCTGATTGTAAATCAGGCACCCTGAATCTTCTACAGCAAAAAGCCTCAGGGGATTGCCTGCTCCTGAGCCTCCCTATGAGGGAGCAGACCAGTCCTGCCTGTCCCAGGTCTCTGTCACACTGCAGTTATTATACAAGAGCTTCCTCGTGCCGTCATGCTTCTGATGAGCTCTTGCAGTTTAAGTGTCTCCCTTTCGCTTACAATATTAAAAAAATATGGAAAAAAGATGAGATAGCGTCTGCCTCGTTCAAATCCTGCCTCAGTCTCAACCTAGAGGGCAAGCTTAGCTCATGGCATGAGATAAAAGGTAGGACAAGGTATCGAAGTCAACCGCAGGTGAATTCAAACTTGTCTGTCTGAGAAAGGATGATCTAAAGGATGAACTGTTGACCTCAACAGGAATGGAAATACAAATAAAACAGTCTGGATAAAAGCAGGGACCAATCATTTAAAGCAGGGACTTGGAGCAAACAAGAAACCTTTTCTGCACTGATGTCCTAGATAAATGGTATAGTGATTCTGCCCTGAGGCTTCGGTTAATCTAATTAATATTTGGGGGTTTTCCACCCCCACCTTTTGATTGAAATGGCTGCAAAGAGTTACTTGCTCTCAGGCAACAGACAAATTTTAACTTTCGGCTTTCTATACAAGCAGCAGTCTTGTTAGGCAGGGTACTTGAACACTTACAGCATCAGTGTAAGGCACAGAAAAATGCAAGCAATCAAGAGGAAACATTGGTTCATGCAGAACCCCATGAAACCCTCAGTGCAAGCAGTGCAAGCAGGAAGGTAGCAAATCTTAAAGACAAAGCAATTACTGCAATAATAGCAGACATTAGCCCCAAACAAGTCAACTGAACTAACAAAGCAGGGCAGTAAAGCACGTTAACAGAGAAAAGTAAACATTGAGTCATTTAACAGACGCCAAGACTGTGCTGGTTCCAGTTGAGCCCAAAAGATATTTTTACCACCTTTTGGCCATGTAGTTCCCCCCTGCAGCCAAAGCTCTGAGGGACCTGACCCAACAGCACTGCTGAGAACTGTTTGGCTTGAGTGCCTCCTCCTCTTAGAAAAAGCGCATCTCTCCACTAAGGGCTGGCAGTATCCAGGGCAATCAGGTGGATCAGGGTGAAGTTACTGCTCTGTTCACTCCTCTGAATCCTACTGCTCTGCTTGAATTGATTCAAGCCCTCCTGTCCCTCAGACCAGCACACCCTTCACGGGGTTATCCCAACCAACCCACTCAAGCGCACATTTGCAAGTCCGGACCTGCAAGGCTGCACCCAAGAGGCACCATCCATGATTAGTGCAGAGATGCAGGAATTACCTTCAGAGCCAAGTGACATTTGATTGACACCCAGCCCCACACAGATGTGCTTCTGAAGTAGCAAAGTTATGCTTAAAAAATAAATATGTACAACTTGCTGGAAAATAACGTGTATGAGTTGTAAACACAAGGGCTGGTGATGAAGCCGAGCTTGCTACAAAGAGATTACTTGAAGCAAGGCTTATGGGGCACATCTGTAGCCACGAGGGAGACAACCCACACGGATGCAGCGGCATGCTCCGAGGCCAGTAAGCCAGAGGAAGGTACTGCCACCATGGCACCGCTCACCATCACGGACATGGTGGTGCCACATGCTGAATGCACAGGCAGGATGCCAAGAGGCTACTCTGGCACAACAAAACGCGTTACACTAGAGCACTATGGGCAGAAAGCAAGAAAAAAGCTTTTATGGCTTTTAACAAAAGGCTCGTGTTTACAAGCACAGAAGCCACTCAATTACTTCTAAACAGTACCACAACTCTCTGTTTAAAATTATCTTCCAGGAAATAATGCAAATATGTTAATTTCTTGCCATCAGCCATCTACCTCCTCCTATTCATGCTTGTCTCAGATGCAACTATCAGCAAGTTTCAAACGACATGCAAGGTTTGATTATAGAGGTAATGGGGTTCTAAATTTTCCATGGCTGAAAGCCTTCTTTTTAGCTCCCAACCATCACCCCCGCTACAGCTGTCAAGTTCTGCAAACAAATCCACATCTCTTTGAGTCAAATAGTTTCCAGTAGGTCAAAACTGTGCAAAATACACAGTGAATGTAATCCAAAAACCATGTGCAGTATTAGTGCACGTAGATGCAATCAGTGATGTTAGCTTCAGCCCTCATGAGTAAGAACACACTAACCCCCCTTTCGTGAAAGAGGATGGCAACTTCGAGAAAATATCATGAGTTGCAAACACTGTACCTGTTTCTCAAGTCCCAGTTTAAAGCCAGGACAAAATACCTTTTGCCCTTGTTTAAAAATAAATGCTATTTACAAACATGCAGCAAGCCTTCCAGCCTACCAATCTAGCCTGACACGACAGAAAGCCCAGCAGAGGGATGAAGTCGCCCCTATGAATGCACCAATCCTTCACATTATGACTTGCTAAGACAGGCTACTATCACAGCCATCTTTTTCAAGGCAGAGCAAAAATCCAAAGGTACAGTTCCTCCACCAAAATCCTGTCACTCTGCTGCCACAGAAGCCCTGACTCCAGGATGCTGCTGCAAACTTTACAGAAGGCACCAGTCTAGCTCACATGAAACGGTTCCCCTTCCACCCCTATTCTGCCCACTGTTCCCCTCTCTGGGGTACCCCACATACAGCACAGCAGACACACCTAAGCACAAGCAGAGACCACTGACAGCAGCAGCAAGGTCACTCCTCCACCAGCAGCAAGAAAATAAAGGCAGTGTACTTGCTGGTTATCACCTTCAGCCTCAAGCATCATCAGAACATAAGGAAAAAAAAGACAACATTTTCCAAGGACAATGAATCAATTCAGCAAAATCTGAAATACACAAACTGTTTACCAAAGAACACCTAAGAGTTACTGACCAATACACCATAAACCTTTTTTGTTTAAATACATTATTTAATGAGTTTTCTTTAAGAAAGAGATATTTTGAAGCTCAAATTACAATGAAGTACAATCTTCTAGTTCTACAGTAGACAGTGCTATAAACATTTATCAAACCAGGTATTTTAATGTTTGCTCCTCTGTTGTTATTGTTATTAAGGAAAAGTAACTAAAAATCCGTTAACAGCAATCCTGTTCTAACTTGGCAATGTCACCCTAGAACAGAATAAGTACAACAGCCTGTCACCACAGTCCTCTTCCCAAATACAGACCAAATGCCAAGAAGGAACAAGACACTGTCATGACTGCACACTAATTCAGCTTTTAAAGAGTGAGAAGTGAAATGGAGCAGTTGGCTGAGTGCAATACTGAGAAAGGACATTGCTCCTTTCCCACAGGAATCACAAAAAGATGCCTCTTTGCTACCAAAGTCTGATTGCCATTGAACTCATGTTCATGCAGCACATTGGAGCAAATTTACATAGGTAGTTTTAAATTCACTTTTCTGCCTTCTCCTCATATTTTCTCTCTTCTCTCAGTATCCAATTCCTTCTACCTTTTGTTATCCCTTCATCATTTCTGTCTTCAGTCACTCAGTCCCAGTGGGACAGAGCCAGAGCACACGGCTCCTCTTCAGTCTTCTGGCATTGTCAATACTGTGGCAAAGGGCAAATCAATAGTGCTGAATTAGTACCGAGAAAGAAAAAAAGAAAGAGGTCAATTCCTCGGAGAGTTGGTTTGCATCTTTTAAAGGCCACTTTGCACAACCTTTGAATTCTGAAAGTACAAGTGAGCTTCTGCAGTTAGTGTAAAAATGTGACTGAGCTGAAAAAGTTTCAACACTTCTTGGTTTAACTGAGCAGCACGCTGAGGAACCACAGCAAGATGCTCTTTGAGAGCTGCTGCTCAGCTAGTCAGACATAAAAGCAGACATCAGGTGTAAATTTCATATTTATTATAACAAAAATTATGACATGTTCATTTGTGCATTCGGCTTTAATATAACTCTTGGTATGTAAATGTTCTACAGCAAATGAGCTCTATACAATCATGCTGGTTGTGGCAGCAGTAAGGAACACAAACAAAACGTGTCTGTAAAAGTAAGGAAAGAAAGAGACTGGAGGAAGAAGTGGGTTTCTTTGAACAGTCTACACCACCTGGGCTCTAGCTAACTTGTACACAGCCACACAGTCCATCACGCTTAATGACCATGGCCCAAAGAGTCACTTAAGAAAAAAGGTCAGTTTTTCAGGTTGTGTCCTTAATGCCAAGGCTACAAAACATGTAAGCATCACTATACAACACTGAGCTATTTACAGGAATTTCCCAATCAACTGTTCTCTCAGAGAAAATTAGTGAATCTCAGTGACTTAAGTCACCTGAAAGAGTAAAGCAACTCCTAGGAGTTAGTCTCCATATTCTACAAATGTCTATCATTTTCAAGACCAAAAAAAGCCTTTTCTCTCAAAGAAATACAGTATTACAATATTACTTAAATCATTTAGCACTGGCTACTGCCCTGCTTTTCAAACAAAACAAACAAGCCATTTTAAAAAATATTACATCATCATCTGTTTCTCAGCAATATATTAAACCTTTTTATTTTTTTTATTACTTTTTTTGTTTGTTTTCCTGTTTTTACACTTGATATGTTAAGGGAGGGTTAACTATTTTAAACTTTACCAGTCAGGTGTCTCTAGAAGAAAGTCAATGAATATTAAACCTAACAAACAGAAAAGCTGCAGTTATCTGTAGTGGCAGGATAAGGAAAAGGAAGTATAGAAAGGAAAAGGATAAGGAAAACCCCTGCTGTAATGCCAGCCCACTGGGTCTCACAATCAAGTCTCCTTATTTGTTAGTTTATTTCTGAGCAGTAAATAGAGTGGGTCATAGTGGTGTGTCGTAATAGTCTGCCAGGTGGTCCATTGGATACTGCCTCTGCTGCTGTTGCTGCTGCTGTTGTTGTTGTTCCTGGTGCTGCTTCATAATCTCCTTGACTTCTTCTTCGAGTTCTGGTGGAATGATGAACTGGTCATCAGGATCGGGTTGTGCCGGAGCTGCAAAGTAGCCCCCGGTTTTTCTGAGCGGCGCATCCGTTGCAACTTCAATTAAGTTATGGCTCCTCTCGTGTGGTGCCACAGAGCCGTTGCCCCGCCGGCGCCCTATTGTTCCCATGGCAGAGTATTCAGCTTTCCTGGGAAGGCCGGGCTCATCTTCATTGGCACTGATGACGATACCTTCGTCGCTGGCTTCCACCGGCACTTGGAGAAGCTGCTTCTCCTTCGCTCGGCTGCAGTGGATGTCCACCTCCACCTCCACGCGGCTGCCGTTGGTGAACACGCCCTCGATGGGCTCCTCATCGTCGCTGTCAAGGCCGTTGTCGGAGAAGGCGCTGGAGAAGGTGGCGCTGGAAAGCTGCCGCTGGAAAGAATTGGACAGGCAGACGGGGTGCAGCATGCAGCGCTGCTCCCCCGGGTACGCCGGGCTGCTCTCATTCATGGCCACCTGGGGAGGCTCGTCTGAGGCTGTGGACCCCACCTCGCTGCTCATTTCTGAGGTGGAGATCTCGCTGCTGATTTCTGAAGCCATGCCGCTGCTCGAAGACGGCATCCCGAGCGCGTCCGTGGGCCTGTCTTTGATGACCACGTTGACAGACTGGGGGAAGATGCCTGGGCTGGGGGGCGGGACCCCATTGAGCTCACAGCAGCAGAAGCTGTCCTCCGTCACGTTGAGCTGAACCACGACGGCGCTGATGCTGTCGTTGCAGCCGTAACTCTGAGCCAAAGTGCAAAGCTTCTTGGCTGCTGCCAGCGCATCAGGCACGTTTCTGACGGCCTCAACTGCTTCATCCATCGAGAGGCTGTCCCACAGCCCCTTGCTCCCGAGAATGAAGAACTCATCTTGTGGAGTTAAGGTGATGGACTGGACGTGAGGACGCGGCACGACACTTGGGTGAAGGAAGGTGTACCCCAAGATTCTTGTTGAATCTGTCACACCGTTCACTTTACCATCCTGAAATTAGAAAGGACAGGAAATTGGCAACGAGACAGACAAGGATATACCTGCCTCTCCTTGTATTCCACTGATTATTCTGCTGTTTTTGCAGTACCCCCACCACTGCCATTCACAGACAAGGAGACAGACAAGCAAAGTGACTTGCAAGGAGGTGACAGAGCTGGGATTAGAGCACAGCAAGGGCTGGTTTGCAATCCTGCGCTGCGCCTCCTACACCCGACTGATTTGTCATCGGCACCACCTATGCACAGACCAACAAAACAGAAGGCTGCAACAAAGAGCCATCTATTCTGCTCCTGCAGCTGCAAGAGCCAACTGGACAAATCTTTTACCAGTGAGTCAGACTCATCCCTCCTCCACCCACGGTATCTGGCTTTAGACAGTGCAAAGCAACACACTTTTGATATAGGGGCAGGTCATTCAGTTACAAGTCTTCTCTTGCAGCTGTAACAATTGTAGGAGGTTTCATCATAGCTCATCACTTAGAAACCAAGGTTCATTTTAAAAAACCCTTTAAATTAAGCATGCAAGTCAAATGTAGCAGAGAGCAAGTCTGCATTTCTCAGTCAGCTGAGTTGTAGTGAAATGTTTTACACGCCCCAATTGCTTACTACATTTCCACTTAGATATGACATTTCCAAAGAGAGGAGGAGTAGTATCTGAAGGGATAACATCAGTAAAAATGCATTTGAGGAAAGAATCCCATGCACGTCCAAATGCCAGAATCCTGTCCTGGTTAGAATCCAAGCTGCCAGAATAAGCAGAGCAAGTGTCTGAAACAGCAAGTCTGGCTATCTGTCAGCCTGCTGCACCTGGGGATAGCTGCACCCTGCTAACTGCATATTCAAGAAGAACAGCAAAGGTGAGGATTTACACTCTTTGGGTCCAGCTAATAACTGTAGGGGTTATTATAAAGCAGATAATCACAGAAAAGTGAAACGAAACTAATATCGCTTCCTCTTTAAAATCACACAGAAATAAAAAAGCCCCCATGTCAGCTTGTTAACTTTCCCATTAGAAGGCTGACAGCAGTGATAAGCCATCAGTGTGCATGAAATCAGTGAGTCATCTGAAGGTTCAGCCCAGAAATTTCCCTTTTCCTCTATGGAGCCACAGAATGAGCACGACTCCATGATGCACACTATGTCGGAGTGATTCCCTTTCAACTTCTCCTGTTTGAGATTCCAGGCCTCACCTTTCCCAGGCAAGATCAACAGGCACATGACTTACTCCACAGACACCTGCCCTTACACACACATGCCCACCCTGCTCTCAGGCACACAGCAGGGAGGTTTCTGCCCTTTCCCTCACCATTAGGAAGATTTGATATTTATCTACTCCTCTGCATGTATCACACAAGGCAAAGCAAAACTGACAGCAGTGGCTTCAAGCTTCTAAGGAAGGAACAAATAGTTTTCTCCTCTCTCGTGGTTCAGCTGAGCACAGGGTGAGTTTTCCTTTTGGGCAAGTGCTCTCTTCAAGAGCTGCCTGTCACAGGGCAGCTCTGGGAACATAGCTCAGACAGCAAAGTCAGCCTGCCAGGAGCAAGGAGTCTCCTAAGCGAAGGACGGCACTGCTCCAAGTGCTTTGCCCTCCCATCCTTTTTAATTGGAAAAGCTCTCCATGACAGTTCCAACACAGCAATTCCTCTCCCATTAGAAGGAGAGTGCTTTCCTGTTTCAATGCCACATGCTACAGCTGCTCACTCTTGAAAGCTAATCAAAATCCAGCACGGCAATGGAATGGAAAGGAACTTGACTGCATAGTATGAATCACCTTGAAAGGAAAAATGCAACTGAGGAACCCACACCATGAACACCACACCTCCTAGAGGTTACTGATATCAACATGCAATTTCATGCACTGCTGTGCAAACACTCTTCAAAGAAGCTGCGAGTTGCAACAGTGCCCAGCTGTTCTCTAACCTCTGTGATAATGGCCTTATGCTGCTTGATCCTCTTCAGCTCTTCTTCACAGCTCATCACGTAACACCTGGACAAAGGCAGAGGTTTCCCATTCCGGCAGAGAACGGTTTGGCACTTCCCCACATTTGCTGAGGTTAGTGTGAAGCATCCACCAGGGTCCATGGGATCATGCTTTATATGGCAAAGGACAGCAGAGCCTCCAAGTTTCTGTCCAGCTGTTCCAAGTTTCCTGGAATTTAAACAAAACAGTGATTGTTCTTTAATTGGAAAACAAGTACTAGGGGTACTATGGAGAAACAGCCGCTGTTCCCCAGCCAGAAGCATTCGGGGCACTCGCTCTATTGGATCACTGGAACAGAAACAAAAGTCTCCACTGAAGACTGACACTACAGCAGCAGCAGCACTGCAGGGATCCCACGTGCAACTCTCAGGCAGGGTATTATTTTCACATATGCAGATACTCAAATATGCTCAATTTTAGGAAAAAAAAATAAATCTTTGCACTTCTAAGAGTTTCACAGTCGTCTTTTCCTTTACATCTAATAGATACTAGTTTTAAAGCTCAGATAGAGCTTTGGCTTCTGAAGCTATGGATCTTTATAATAAAAATAATTCTGACTGTAAAAAACCTCTAATTTTGAGCAAAAGCAGAAAGCAGAGGTTCACAGTTTTGAGATATTTTCAGGATAATGCTCTTAAAATTTATCAAATTATGACCAAAAAATCACAATGGCTGTGAATTCCACTGTAAGAAGATACATTTTTCATTTATGCTGTGAGGTACTAACATGTTAAAAAAGTTCTTGGAAATGTTCAAGCCTGCTTTTTCAGCAGAAGCCACAGTAGAAAAAAAAAATCTATGGATAAAATTGAAGTTTTTAGAAGCCTGCCATCAAAATGTAAATTAATTTCAATATTAGACTGTGAAAAAAACCCATCCTTCCCAGTAACTCGTTTATCAGGATCTTACTCCTATAGTAATTAGAAAGCTAATTACTAATATTTATATCAAGACTAGGTATAGCTAATAAGAACTTTAGATTTAAAATCCTGGGGACAGAATGGACAACTGAACTTGCAACCAAGCCTCAATGTGCTTTCTACATTATTTTTTACAAATACACTCTAGGAGTCCTGCATATCATCTGTAAGAATCAGTGAATGGCTAAATGCAATGGGAAAGAATACTATTTCTAGTTCTCCAAAGAAGTGGTTAGCTGATTTTGATTTGAGACCAAAAGAAAAAAAAAAAGGAGCTTTTTGTAGGAATGCCACATTCCTCGTAAATTGCATTAGTAGCAAACAAAATCACTTAATAAATACTTTCAGTACTCTAATTTGTTATTATTTTTGAATATTTTCAGTATATGGCAACCACCTTCTCAGCAGTCTGAGGCACTGTTATAAGCAATTATGGGAAGGAAATGTTTTCTCCCTTGTGTTTGTAAGATTCAGTGCCACCCTACTGCTTCCCTATCTTTCCCAATACAACTTCAGTATTTTTCCTTTCCAAGGGTGCAGCAATTCAACGATAATCAATGCTACTTTTAATTTGATCCATTTACCCAGTCTCTAAGCTGCTTATTTGCTTTCCCCTCTGTTTCCCTGACCTCTTCACTCTCCTCTATTCAATTCCCCTCATACTCCTCCTCCACCCAGTGTCTCCCTAGGCACAATTTCTTCTGTCCAGAACAGCACAAATGGTTTCCAAATCACTACACAGAACTACTATTACACTCACAGCTATTGTATCACAAGCCCTCTGGATGGGTCCCGCTCAAATAATATTCAACGGGCAAAGGGAGTTCTAAGAAGTCAGACTACATGTTTTAAATACTTGTGTAGTCTTAAATAACCTGAATTGGCATGCAGAAAGAGAAAGGATGAGTTCAAGCTTTGCAGGCAGCTGTAGCAAGGAAGTTTAAAAAGATGATCAAGACATTCATACCACTGACTTGGTTATGGCCGATTGTAAACCTTAAGACTCGGAGAAGATACCAAAAAGGAGTAAACCTTCACCCACCACTTAGTCATGAGCATTTTAGTAACTTTGCAGGTGGGTTGGAATGTTTTTATTTGTTTGGAGAGGTGTTGGGGCTTTTCTCCCCACACCTGAAAGGAACTAAGGCAATATTCACAAAACAAGCAATAAAAGGAAACACTGTAGCCGGATACCAAGGCTTCATTCCCCCTCTCACAATTCTTTGAAGCAAGAGCAGGTGCCTGACCCAAAAGCAAAGAAACTGCACTGTAAGCACAGACAAGGTAAAAAAAGCTTCAGATCCAGGACTCACCTCTGCATAACGATGAAAGTGTTGATCATGTACTCCTCCTCATTCTTTGTTTTCTGCAGCTCCTCTGCCAGGATGTCGCTCATCGTGCACTGCAGCAGATAGGGCACTTCCACATTGCGGTCCCCATCAAACACACCATAAAGGGCCTCCCGGCTGTCGCAGAAGTTATTGGCCGAAAGTGCTGCCACACACAGCCTAGGGAAAAAACAAAGCAGGAAAACATCAGGGGTTCTATCCCACTACTAGTTTCTCAACTTGCCATTTTGACCAGAGAGATGCAGCCTGGTCTGAGCTCCAGCTTTAACCACCTCTGGTCACAGGTGTTTCAGGACTGGTTTCTGAGCTGTGAGGACAAGTCAGGCTCATCAACAGTGTTAAGACATGGAGAGAACTACACTGGAAGTTCAAGCCAAATCCTAAGGATTCTTCCTCCTTTTCAGCATGTGAGCAATTCATGTAAAACTGAGAGGCAAAGTATCTCTGAAACAAGACCAATTTAAATTGCACTTGCTGCTCCAAAACCCATCCTTGGGATCTAGCATGCTGATGACCAAGTTGTGTGTTAAATCAGTTAAGAGTTAGGAAAGGCTGGCTGGCACTTGCTACGGAAACCTAGGTAGCAGAAGATTTCTAAAAAGGTATTTGAGGAACAAAGAAAGATTGATCACATTGCCAGGAACACAGAGACTAGCAGACTCTTGGTACATTATTTGTCAAGTGCTGCCTTAGTCACAGGAGCGCCACACACTATGAATATTCAGAGTTTTGGCCATTCTGTCTCTTCTTTAGTATCTCTGATTTGCTTGGTAAACATCCTTTGGTTGAAGATAAAGAAGCTTTGCAAAGAGGAAAATGCTTTTAAGCACTCAGATCTTTTGCAAGTAGCAGAGTCTTGCACAGACCAAATGTGTCGGCTGCCCCTGTATCTTAGCAACTTCCCTAACAAAGACCCAAGGGGAGAGCCAGGCAGGGGAGCTCGGTACACAAATGGAGAGACGTGGCTTGGCCTCTGTGAGCCCTAAAGCATCCCCCAAAGTTCCACTGAGGAAAGGATCTCTGTCTGAGCACAACAACACCCGTGCCAGGCCGTACTTGTTCTTAACGCCGGACGCCTCCGTGTAGCCGTGACTCCACACCGCCGGCGCTCCTGACGCGTCGCCGGCCGAGGGCTGGTCGATCCTGAAGCACCGGATATTGCTGCAAGGAGGAAGGAAAGCGGAGAGATGCAATGGATGTACTTGCTGACATGATCCAACTTAAAATGTGAGAAGAATACCCCTTTTGTTCCCCCAGTTCTTAGTAACGCATTTAATAGCAGAAAATGAAGCAAGGACATCTGAAGTGGTTATCTTTATACAACCAATAATAACTGAGCCTCTATGAGGGTGTCAGCTGCGCTAATTTGTTTAGCTGGCCCATATTTCCCTGCCTTCACCCTGAGCTATTTGGTTCAAACCAGGCCCTGTAGCAATACAACGCAAATTTGACACTAGTTTGATGAAAGCCAGTATAGCAAAGTGACTTTTTTAACTTATACACCTCTCCCAGCCATTTTTACAAGTTTCTGTGCTCTTTTCATTGTACTCAAATGAAATCTTCTGTATGACCCGCAGCATACCCTAAATGGCAAAAAAAAATAATATTTAAAATAATTGTTTAGAAACAACAAGGTGTAGTAACAGCCTCTCATGAAAACACCCGCAAAAAGAAATCGGCTCCACCTTCATCCTGCACCAACCTGCAAGAGCCAGCCTGTGGCCCTGACAGCAGGCATAGCCCTTCTGCATTCCCCAATTGTGCAGTCCAATTTTCACACAGGCCCTTGATCCTCTACCCTCCAATTTACTACCAACATAGCCTTTAGCCTGAATTTCAAGTATCTCCTGGAGCATAGTAAAGACTTAAAAAGGGCCCAGCCCTCTCTGTTTATAGCCTTCTCTTCACAGCCCTGCTTAGCTGGGGAGAGATGACCTAGCCCCTGCTCCCTACTGCTCTCTTCCAAAGGCAGGAAAAGCGAGTTCCCCACATGCTGCAGACACTTCAAAGGCACCCAAACCTTTCATGAACCAAATGAAACATAAAAGGACAAAAGCAGAAAGGTCTAACTGTTCACTCTGAGCATTCGTTTTTCCTCTATCTAAATCCCCACCTGACCTGAACACACAAGAGAGTCTTTTCTGCATTGCAAAGCCTTCCTCAAATAACCTAAAGTACTGCCACATCCAGTTTGATTTCTTTTTACATTAATAGCCAGGATGTATATCAGTGAGGGCAGACTAAAAGCCAACAAATTACATAAATAATGCTGGAACCACTTGTGTTTTAATTTCTTGGTTTTGTAGCCCTCTGCAACAAATAGGAGGCAAACATCTTGCCATGACTATTAAAAAAGGTTAACTAACCCCAAATCAAACTGGAAACCAGGATCTGTTCTAAAGTAGCAGAGATTTTAATTCTGTTGCACCTGCAAAGCAGGACACACATGAGCAAACACACTTTCTTTGCAGACTTTTCATACAAGGCATTTATCTCCAGGGAGGAACATGGGCCACAAAAGTTTCTGTTTGTTTCTTTTTTAAGTGGGTTGACTGACCACTGGCTCCTTGGGCAGGTCAAGGACTGAGAGTTGTCTCAAGGCTTCCCAGCAGTGGTGGAAGAAAAGCTACCTCAAAACACTGGTTCCAGCCTCCCTAGGGACACCAGTACAAACAGACCATGTGTCCTGAAGGGAATGATACCCAGCAGAACATCCTATGCAGGCAATACAGCCTAAGGCTTCTGGACAGCCTGGCTTATTTCCCCCTTAATTTAAAATGACTGCTACAAATGAACTAGATGCTCTTTCTTAAAAACCAGACTAACAGCATCTTTTCTTTTTTCTTCTTCTTTTTCATCTCAATTGCTAACGTAAAGTCTTACATCCAATAAATCACTTGGCAACATCCTCCCAAGTATGCAAGCTTCCTTTAAGATCTCCATACACACTAAAAAAGCAAGCATGCATGACAGGACTCCTCTCACCAGCACTGAGAATACATATTAACCTACTACCTGCTTGAATTCTGCCAGGGCACAGATGGAGAGCTGCCTTTCACATGCAGAAGGAGGATATAAAAAGTACCAAGTGCACAAGTATTTTTGTTCCTGCCACAAAAATCAAGTGAAAGAAGCACCTCCTCCCTCACAGTCAATTATAGCAGTATACCATAAAAGTAAGGGACTAAGGGTAGTGCATCAGACGCTGAGAAACGCCTCAGGAGGCCTGAAACACCTGAATGTGCCTAATGAGCCCCAGTGAACAGAACAGACCAGTGGTTTTAAGAATAATTAATTAAAAAAACCCCACAACTAAAAAAAAAAAAACAACAAACCCCACAACAACAAAAAACCAACCAAAAAACCCCCAAATAAAATACTTGCCCAAAACAAAAACAACCAACAACAACTCACCAACAAAACAAAAACCAACAAACAAACAAAAAACCCCATCTGAACTGCCAAGGCTAAAACAAATAGCAAGGAAAATGCACATGCAAGAGGGAAAAGTTTCCTGTGAATTCAGGACCACACATATGCCAGTGAAAATATGGCATATAACTCGGCCACACTACTCTTCAACTACTTAGAATTTAAATTTGTACAAGAATGCTGCCATGCATGAATACTAATATGGCAAGAGAATGTGTGCCCATCTTGTCTGCTGGGATATACACAAGAAAATATGATCTTTCACTAAGTTTTGACACCATTCATTAACTCTATAAAACATATATATCTTTTCCCCTATGAACCAGAGCAATATTACACACTACTTCTTCACGAAGATTTCCTGTATGCAACTCTTAAAATAGAGGCATGCCCCTTTTTTCACTGTCTGCTGCAGAACATGCACTCTTGTTTTCATCTGAGAAATCATCATTACTCTAATTTCCACCCATATTTTGAAAATCTCCTGATTCAAGCTAAAAGTAAACTCACACTGTAAATTTCCCTTGCTTGCACAACAGATGAGGGTTACTACTCCAGTGCCTGATCTTAACCATTTAAAAGCAAACAGCATGAAGTAACTGCTCAACCCCTAAAAAGTAAGTCAATCCTCCTTGGAACCATTCCATGTTTAAGAATAAAAGAGATTTAGAAGGAAACTTGGAGCTGGTGCAATTTCCTTTCCTACAGGACATAAAAGTTCAAGGCAACACCACTATCCACAGATTATCCGGTTTACTGCAACAGCTCCTCATCACACTGCAGAAGGAGGGACAAAGCACTTGGGGAATTTCAGTTATGGATGACATTAAGTCCCAGGGCAGGAAACAAACAGGTAGACAGGAAGGAAACTGAGGGTCCCAAAGCAAAGGAACCAGTTTTTCTGCAAACAGAGTGAGAGATGAGAGTCTTCAGCAGTTTAAATATAAAAAAACCCATATAATTTCTAGCACAGAAGCAAACAGATATGAAGGGGAACAAGAAACAATATGTGAAGAGGTAAAAAGCAGCACAATGGCGAAGACAGACCCAAGCAGGATGAATGCAACAAAAAGATATAGCAAGCAGATACTGGCATCTCTTACGTTCATGTATAAAATATGTCTTTTGGCTGAATCTAATGTCAGAAGTAAAATGGAATCAAACTGGCCCAACAGTGGTTACACCAGACTAGCAGACCCCTCCAGGAGTTACAGCTGAAAGCAATTGCACCGAAATAAGTAAAGTCATCCTCTTCAATGAAGCATCAATTTCTGACCTACTCACACAATCTGTTACTTTCTGATCCACTGGCAACAGGGAACCATATCCCTTAAAAGAGATTCCACTTCTGCGTATTGTGGATTTCACACCTAGAATTGTTCTGCTCCTTCCCCACTCTGTAAGGTAACTTACTTCAGAAGCTCTAGGGTTTTGTGATCCAGGGCTAATCTGGGATTTCCAGTCAGGTCCAGCTCCTGCAGTTTTGGAGGCAGGTTTTCAGGCAATGTTACTTCACTCAGTTCATTGCAGCTTAGGTCCACACACTGCAAAAGGAAAGCAGCCAAAAAAGCAAGAGAATTCAGCTGTCATCAAGATCATACAAATTTTGACTAAATGTGGTAACGCATGTTTCATGAACAATGAAGGCTGCAATCAAGACCTAAGACCATTCATTTAAGTAAGTGGTTCTTACAAAAGGAATTCTTACATGGCATTTAGCCATCTTGCCAGATGTCTGGGACACCTAGAAATATGTTCCTTCCATTTCCATCTCAAGTCAGGTGTCATCTTGTTACAAAACCAGTAAGTTTTGTCTGCTCTTTAGAGATAGTCATTGGATTTTCAAAGTAATTAAGAAAAAAAAGTTATTAATGAAAACAGTCTCTTAATAAACAAAGGAAATGGAGATAAGTACAGCTGGGGCTTCTAAGCCACTGGCATCAGGCTCCCAGGAAGTCAGTATTTACTGAGGGATATTAAAATAAGCAATGCTATTAATGTATGCGGAAGGGAGGAGTAGAGGGGGGAAAATATTGGAGCAGTTTTAAACATGGTTTTAATTAGTGTCATCTTAGACGGACTTGAATTTAAATACAAAATCCATTTAAAAAAGAGTGGAAAAAAAAAGAAGTTTAAACATCTCAAAAATACAAAACAGCAAAGAAATTTGCAGGCTATCTACCAGCTAAGCACAAATTAGCTAGAACAAGTGCACTAGAATGATAAAATCCCCAAACATTATTTAAAGTTGCATATCCAAATGAAAGTCAATACACAGGAAAAAATAGGGCATATGAGAACAAAATCAAATCTCCAAACTACTACAGGATGACTAGTGTAGTATGCCCCAAAAATTGGGGGGGAAAAAAAACAGAAAAAAAAAGTAATTCTGAGAAGATAGAGTAGATTGGTATTTAACGAAGGACAGAAGAACTATCCACATTTTTCTGAAAGACCATTTTCTACTTTCAAGTTGCAAAAGTGAAAGACTTCAGAAAGTTTAATAAAAGAGCTGAAAGGGGCAGAGGGAGATTTTTTCTAGCTGCACATTTTGACCATTATGTAATTTCCATCAATACAAGAGAGGCACTTTCATTTTTGTAGGTATAGTCAAAGACGCTGGCTCCTGAGCTGGAAGCAGACCTAAGATAACCTAGTAAATCCTGGAAAAGAACAGTCTCCAAACACTTTATTAAATAAGTGCAATGAAAATAAAAAATTTCTGACCCAAATCTTGAATCCTGAGGTTGTCTAATATGGAGGCTTTATTATCTATGAAGAAAAAATTGCTGACGTTATCTAAGCCTGATAAGGAAATCAAAGTTTAAATCGGTCACGCAAACAAAATAGTAGACAGCTTAGCAGCAGTTATTCCAGAGAGTTTTTTCCCCTCTGTACAACTCCTTGCTGCTTCCAGAGAGCCAGTAATTACTTTGCAGATTAAGGAAGCTGCCAGCAGGCCTTGCTGTGTTCAATGTTCAAACACCTCCATGCCATTACATATTTGATGGAAGAGCACACTGGAATGAAAAGTATAAATACCAGTAATTTCACTGTTCTCCTTAAATTCCCAGTGCACTAAAGACAGCGACATTCTACAGCAGACCCCTTGGTCCCTAGGCACTAGGGAAGATGGTTTATTTATCAGGTTGGAATTTCTTAGGTGTTACTTGTACTCTTTGAAGAATAGGCTAAGAGGGACTTGCTGTGGGTCTGTGTTAAATTTAGTCCTTGTTCTACTCCACAAGCAAGCAGGAAAGTTTATTTCCTAACTTATCCCAATTTCCTCCTGCGTTATTTTAATGCAAGCTGGTTTTGCCCCACCCATGCAGCACCAGAAGAACAACTGCAACTGCACACAGAATTTTGCACAGTATGGGCCAGCTGGAAGGCAGGGTTTAACA
>WAAG01034644.1:652-10719 GCA_013390105.1 Tichodroma muraria
AACCAGGCTGGTTTGCTTAAAAAGTATTAAAGGTTAATCAGGGCATCGCTATAGGGATTTTATTTGTGGTTCAGTAACAATGTTTGTTTCTCTGTAAAATGTGACCTGCATTTTCTTATGGCATGCCTTTTTGCTAATAGATCAAAGTAAATAAATGGTATAACATTCCCCTTTTTCCTATGCTATAGGTAGTAGAAACAGTAGCCAGGAACCACTGCAGCACATTTGTGTTACAGGCTAAGTTCCTAGACTCCCTGACCCCCTTTTCACATCAGAATGGTTAACATTATATTCTTGAATTGCAAATAAGTAACAATATCATTATTTCAAGGATATTGCTAATGCTTTTGTTTTCCTGTATAGGACCAAGTACACAATGCCCTTAAAAACTCTGCAGTTGTGATTAAAACCTATGACAAATTTGTGACAAATATCCATTCTGTGATATTTTTATTATTTTTTTTATGTCATAAGGGATACCTTTACAGCCCTTAAAATGCTGTCTTTTGGCATGCATGCATTCACCTTGGTGAACAGTACAGCTACATCTGCAGAGATGACAAACGAAACATCATGGGTTCCTACTTTTCTTTTTGGCAGGTACAATGTTCTGCTTTAGGGAAATTCTGAAATAACTTCATGGCACTGCTCATTTTCAGAGCTCAGTGCATAAAAGCACAAATCATAAAACTCAGCTGCATTTAGCTAAAACATTTTCTAGGGCTCTTGAACTTTTCAAGTAATCCCGGCCTGATTTACAGCTTCCTATAAAAGTCAAGCAGCATTTCAAGGTTCTGTGTGTTTCACCAGTGAAATGATCCCATTTTGACTGCAGTTTGCTTCTCTTTTGTCACCTTTGAACCCTGATTATAAAAATACTCATGTGTGTTAACTAACTGAATGCGATGAGAATCAAATGAAACATTCACCCAAATCTCTCTACAGCTTTGCTGCTTTCATTATCACATACCTTTCAGTGTTCCTTAACTTATGGTGCTGTATCACGATGCATTTCTGCTGTGACCTCTCCATGCAAGGCAGACACAAAACACCCACTCTGACAGTGAAAACCCTGAGCTCTTCTCACCCCTGCCCCAGGGGCCACATTTCCTCAGCATTTATGCAAACCAGTTTAGCACTCCTGACTCCATTGGAGCTACTTTCAATTTGCACCGATGTTGTTTCTCATTCTGATTTGTAGGTTTACAGGTCAATGATTAAAGGAACAAAAAGACTCATATTGCCAAACAGCAGATCACAATATTAGTTAGTATCTCCCTATTTGTTTCTCCCAGATGAATACTAGACTTTTCACCCCTTCACAACATATTTAGCTTCCTTCAAAACTGAGTAGTGAAGGTTCTCATTTCCCTTCACTTTGGTTGCAGTAGATGGCATTAATAGATTAGCTACCAAAATATTTACCTATTGTCATATGATACCTGAATATGATCATTTGGTGATCATAACCTCTCTCATCTTCCTGTACTAATGAAAAGAGCCTTTGTAGAAGTTTTGTCCAAAAAAACTTGACCTTGAAACTTTTTCTTGTGACCACTGTTCAACCATTTTATTTACAATGTGGACAACAGCACTGCAGTCCACTGCAGTCAAAATCTACCTTAGTTAATGTAGTTTTCACATGGTAAGTCTTAATTCACACTTATATCTAAATGTTTTGTCCTAATGAGGTGCATCTGTGATTTTCCACCATGCTTTAGTAATTAGTGTTTATGAAACTGAAAGCACATACAAATATTAAGACTTGCCGTAATTTTTCCATCTCAACTATAAACACACATTTATTTCTACGTTATCATCATTCCCAACAATTTCCCCTCCTGTGGACAGCTCATCTTTGCTTATCATAGCAAGTCTGAAACTTTCCTTCTGATGACTCTTTACTGGGTTAGAAAATGCCCACATTTTGCATTTATAATGGTGATATCATTAATCATACTTTTCTAGCAAATGCAGGTGATTCCCACAAAATCACCTAGAAACTGAAATCCCTCACAGTAAGTGTGTTTCCAGAATACAGTAAATGTGTTTCCACACTGGAATTCAGAACCTAGAATGCTTCCCCTGGCTGTTACACAGGGACTGCCTGCAGTATGGCTGGAAATGCAGAGCATCCATTAATATCCAATTGTTTCATGAAGTATAAACTGAGACAAATCAATATTAGACCCTTTAGAAAATCTGCAATGAAAATGAAAATTTGTAAGCCTCTTACAGAGTCTTTCAGCAGGGAGTACAGGTTAATTAGTGATGAGTCTGTTGAGAGACAGATGTCCCTCCTGTCCTGCAGTAGTTTGATTCCTCAGGTTCAGTTACCTGCTGTACTAAACTCACACTAGTTATCAACTTTCTCTTGGGATCCTCAATAACCAGTGGTCTTTCAGCACCAAAGGCAGGGAGGGAAGAGGAGTGAACACAAAAAAAAGTGCAGTAAATGCAATTGGAAAATTTCTGTGGAAAGTCAGGAAGCCCTAAAATGATCATCCAGACTGTCATTAAAATTACTTTCTAGGTTTCACCCCAATGTATCTAACAGTCAGACCTCAAACTTCAAAACAAGCTATCCAAATCATGAAGACAAATTCTTAATAACTACATTAGCAGCTCCTCATAATATCAAGAGGATAAATTTCAATGCAAGAGAGAAGGAAATTGTGGATGATGTTTTGGTAAGATCATTTAAATCTTTCTTTCTTTTTAAAAAATTCTTCCAGACAGTCAGAAAATTCTGGACACTAACTGGAAGCTGTTCTGGCATGTTACAGGAAATATACAAATAGATGCTGTGTAAAAATTCAATATATGCTTAAGAACAACAAGCAAGACTGCCAAATGTATTAATAAATCTCAAGCATTAGAGTACACTGTGTGGGAGATTAATGGCCTCGGACACAAAAATATCTTCCTGAGGAAGTGAAGAAGCACTGAGATGTGAATGCAAGAGAATTGTAGCATTTACATAAACCCTGCTCAGGCTCTTAATCATCCTTGGTCAAGGTTTCAGTGTTTACAAGCACCTACAGGCACAGATCCTCTGTTTTTTCCTCCTCCTTTCATCTCTTCAAGGTCAGCCCTCAATGAGTCCTTCATTTACTTGCTGAACAATTGTTGAAATGACTGCAAAATGTACAAATAAGCTGAACAGAAAGTGCCTATCCAGAAAAAAATATTCCAATGGCTGCTTAAAATGATTCTATCTCCACAATATCACAGAATCCTAGAATGGTTTGGGTGGGAAGGAAATTAAAGATAATTTAATTCCAATACCTCTGCCATAGACTGACACACGTTCCAAAAGAAAAGGTTATATAAACAACTATATAAGATAGTCCTCAACTCCATGATTTTCTGGTCAAGAACATCAAAACCACAAGCATACACACTGAATTTGGCTGTAATTTTCTTAGTAAAGTTCTTGTAACATTTATGCTATGAGATGGCAGCTCAGCAACCATCTGAGAACGGCTGGAGGTAACTGTACATCCAATGGTTTATGGCTCACACAAAGTGTAAGAAAACATGCAAGCCCCTGTCATATCCTCTTTATGGCAAAGCAGCTGGCTCGGAACTCAAAACACAAGATGATGTAGCCAAAGCAAGAGCTGGAACCTGGGCATCTTCTGTGGCAGCAGGGTGCTCTGTGAAATGTGCCACGCAACGTTCAAAGGACACGCGGGAGCCACAGGTACCGCGAAGGATTCCGGGTGAGCAGGGATTGGGTGCTGCTGGCAGCACACGGCTGTTAATTCCTCAGTAACACCCCTTGCAAAGGTCACACTCTGATGGTCCCAAGAAATAGCACCCACCATCAGGGTGATCCCACTGCTGGCATGGCCTGACCAAACCACCTGCCCAGGTAAAAAACTGTTGCTGGTGGAATGCTAATTCGTTTGGGGGAAAAATAATTCGTTTTGAGGCTAAAATAAATCACAAAGCTATGAAATAATGAGAAGCAGTGGGGCATATAACTAGGTAGAGCATATTTCTATGTATCTGCCAATAGGAGAGAACAAAAAGATTATAAATCCCTTCCCTCAAATAACCCAGAGGTCAGGATGAGTGAGAGAGGTTTATGGTGTGCTTTTTTCCTGGATCTATTTCTGTTCACCATCTTCAGCTGAAGTCACTCTGCATCTATTAACTCTTTGGCCTTTCTACTTTTTGTGGAGAGGCCTGGGCCTAGAGATGACTACAGCCAAGTGAATGTGGTGCTTTTTGTAGTGGCAGAAGGATGCATTTGAAGGGTTGGTCCTGAAAACTGCCTGGTTCTGAACACTGTCTCCATGAAGTCACACAAACAGAGGCAGGTAAATTGGAACATTTAGAGACCAGAGCAGCCAGAGCACAAATATTTGTGTGGAGGGAAAAGTGGATTTAACTGGTAAAATTTATTTAAAATGCACCAGAGGAAGACCCCAGGCTTTTCCAACCACCCCTCCTAGTTATCTCCAGGGATTATGACAAAGAGAAAGGCAGACACTCAAAGCAATCAGGGTCCAACTCTAATTCTGCATTACCCATATTATAGAGATTACAAGGAAAATGCCCCTTTTATTTTTTTGGCATGTTTTCATATTGCTCCTGTCAACCTGATTCTTTGGATTTGGATGTCTGTTTTCATTCCATCACTGCAAATAAAAATGGATGCAAATCAAACCACTAATCCAAATATTTCCCCAAATACCAAGAAAAATCAAATCTGTATTGAAACTTGCTACCTCAGGCACTTTATTAAATGCAAATTATTCTCATTAAAAGTAGTATACCAAAGACTGATTTCCAAACATACTACTGACTTGATCAAGCCTCCTGCTGAACAACTCTATAAATGTGATTATAAATATTAATGAAGTTCATGTAAATAACATCTCCCACAGTGCTGCTGCTGCTGCACAGGTAGAGTGCATAAGAAATTTATTTATTTATCATCTTAAGGAGGTGATCCACTTGTCTATTAGAAGGAAAGAAGAAAGGCATGAAAAAATACAAGGAGTACCTAAGAGTGAGGGTGAGACTGAGTCACTGGCAAGGCCACACCGCTGGTACTTGAAACAAATTGGTCCTGGACAGCAGAGATGTCTGTTTCCAGACACAAAGGATTTCCAAAGCAGGACTCTTGGCAGGAGCCTGCTTTGGACAATGCTTCACAAGGCCGATTTAACACCTGACACCCTCTCACAAGCAGTGAATGATTCATTCTGCAGGGGTACCTGTGCACTGTCCAAACCACACCTCTGCCCTGGAAGGAGGGTGCTGTCTGGCAGAGGGAGCTGTAGCAGAGCCCATGGACCGGCAGATGCAGCTTCAAACAAGCTCAGCCCACTCAGTGATGGGCTGCGTGGGGAGAGGACCAGGTGGCCTTTAGCTCACCTTTAGTTTAGACCCTGCTCCCCTGCTTCTTTACCGAAAGCAGGCCACACACCCTTCAAAGTAATTCTTGGCACAAATTTGGGAAGATGATCAGGAGTGTCTTCCCAAACCAGCCAGCCCCTAGTGCTGCTCCGTGGCAATGCCGAGGTCAGAGAGGACAAGTTTCTGCCCCGAGGTGTGGTACCTCAGCTGCTCCATGGCAGGTTGGCCTCAGTGGGCAGCTGGCAGAGTCCCAGGAGTGTCTCACAAAATCCTGACAGGACTGCGGATCAAGGAGCTGTGTAACTCAGTGACGAGAAACGTAATGCAGAGTGAAGGGTGCCTAGAGGTTTTCCAGAACACTGAGTTCAGCACCATTAAGAGTCTAAAAGGGAAGATACAGGCCAGACAGCTCTTACTTCGTCTCCTGCTCTTTAGCAGACAGCTGCTGCTGGGGAGTTTTTCATATCATCTCTTTGATCTGCTCCATAATGAAGGAGCAACTCCCACACACCTTCAATGCACACACAGCTCAAGAGGTCACTGAAGTCACTCTGCATCTGCCAGCAGGAGTCATGCCATGACTGAGGCAGTTCCTGGATTATTAATGCTGTGATTTTTATCTTTTATTTTTGATTGTGTTTTGTCCATTTCACAGGGCTCAGGATGAGAGAATAAAGTCTCTTGAGGTGAGGAGAAAGGGAATTTGAGGCAAAAGTCTCATTAGTAGATCATTCTGGTAAAATTACTCTGAACCACTCTCCCCTGGAGAGAGTAATGGCTACAAAATCTTCCCTCTTATTTTATTTTTCTATCAGAAAAGCTTGACACTAAAAAGAAATCTCATCAGTTGGGAGAAGAATGTTTGGTGTGGCTTGGTTTTGGTTTGTTTTTTTTCTAATCAGAAGCTTTGCTTCTATTTGTTTATAAATAAATAAAGATTATTAAAAGTAGCCTGTCTTATTTACATTTCAATCTTGCTGTGCTGAACCTCCCCGCACATGACATGTTTCCTTAGTGATCAACAGGCAGAATATGTATCTATAAGTATATATCCATGAGGAAACATTGAGCTATAACTCATTAGTGAGCTGCACTTATTTTTCATTTTGAAATTACCTTGTAAATATTCAGGAGCATGATGCAGAACAGGGCCTACCTACGTGCCTTCTATTCAATGAGGTGACTTATTTTGAGAGTTTAGGAATGTGTGCAATGTGCATGAAAGAGAAGAATAATTATCATGATGATTGCTGAGAAAACAGAAGCAAAGCTCATGAATGACAGTCAAGGTACACAGTGAATTGAAGAGCCAGCACAAGGCAGGAGAACAAGCAGCAACAATCACAGCTCATACTATGGGCTCAGCATCAATTCAGTTTTCCATGGCGAGGGTGCCCCTGAAGGAAGATGGGCTGAGGAAAGTGACTATCAGACTTGAAAAATTTTTGAGTCCAGTTTTTCTCACACAATGAGAGGGAAAAATTCCTCAACCCACAACTGAAATATTACTCCTTGCATAGAGGGGATGGGATGTAACTCACAAGGGAAGTGCTCTGGTGCTGTCACATTTGGCAACTCTTCATCCCTGGGGAATGTCACCTGCAGACAATCCTGCAGCTCCCTCCCTTCTCCTGCTCTTGTCCCTCTGGCTGTGGGGATCCTCAGCAAGAGGACAAACCTCTCTACCCACAGCTCTTGTGCTCTGGGCTGGTCCAGGATCAGAGAAGCTTGTGTTTGGTATGGTCTTTCTTTCACATTTTTTAATTTGTGGAGATGCTTCTTTTTTTGTTCTGCTTACTATAAATGGGAAGATGGCATTTGCTTCCCCTGTTCCATGTGTCATAACATGGACTTGGCTCTTGCTATCTATCAGCAAGGTTTGAATTAATCTATTTCCTGGAATTTGGAGAGAGCAAATGTAGATGGCAGAAAGGACTGATTCTTGAAACATCCTTTCCTTCATGTTAACCTGTGCTGTGAATGTGAATGCGCTTGATTATCTGCAACTCAGACACCTCTGTGTCTGAGCAGCTGGAGGAGCAGCCAGCCTGGAGGAGGAGATTACTCCTCTCCCCTCTTCTGCTCAGCTCCCCACAGCACCGTCAGATGAACCTGCCTTCCCCCTTCTGCAACAGCACAGGGTTCTTAGCTGGATGCTCTCAAAACTTGACTTCTTGCCAAAAGCTGCCAAATCCTTTTTTGATCTCCCTAGCTGGATTCTTGGAGTGAAAACAGGCATTCCTTTCAGGGAGAGAGGCACTGCCTTATGTGAAAGATTGATGCTGTAGGAGACTAGAACTGAAGGTAACTAAAAGGACAAATAAAAAGATTTTCAAAAGTTAGAGTGAATCTTACTGCTAAATCAAAACTAGTTGAAGCACAGGTATCTAAAGTGGCTTTAATTCAGAAGGCAAATCAAAGAAAAAAAACTAGAAAGAGCACTAAAAATCTATTGTAGGACAATAGCCTGAAAGAACTGATCACATTCAGCTCAAGTTATAGCAATTATGGACAAGAATAAAAAAACCCAGATTCCTCAAGACAGGTTGATCTGGTACAACCCTGAAAAAGAAGTGTGAGGACAGAAACATGGCAGTGACAGAAAGCTGCCATGGTGTTAGTTCTGCACTTGGCCCTTCTGCACAGCTCTGCAGTTCCTAATCTATTCTGGCATTACATACATAAAAGGGGCTATATAAAAGCTAAAAATATGGGATATAAGCATAATGTGCCTGTAACAAAGGACAAACAAGTGACTGCATGAAGTAGAAAGTGATTAATTACAGATTTATATAGCAATACTGGATATAATAAACAACGTAATCTTCTAATGACATAGCTACACTTATGTCCCCAGCTCCAGATTTGCAACATAAACTGGAAATATTTTGGCCCAGCTTCTCTTGAAATGCTTCCCTCACTTTCCTCACATATGAAAGTATATGTCACATTTGGTGATATTGGAATATAGTTGAGAATTATTTAACATAAAGCCACTGGTAACTGAGTGGCTTGCTGCAGGGTTTCTTGGGTTTATGAGTTGGGGGTGTTTTTGTAACAAGTACTTGTTCTGAAAAATAATTACTCCATGTCCATCTTTCATGAAAATACTGAAACAGACAGTAGTGATCTTGGCATTCTAATAAGGATGTGACATTTCACAGCTTAATGCTTATTCTTGCAGGGGAAGATGGGGAATTCAATTCCTTTTTCATTGACCCATGAAGAGTCTCACTGAAATGGCAGTTTTGTCTTAAACTCATGGAATGATGAAAGATGGGGCAAGAAAGTATTTCTAAAACTATATTTAGCCTATTCTTCTGTCCCAAAACACAGTCAAGTATACTGTATCATTCCTTGAAATTCTTTCCTTTAACATTCAGGTTAAGTGAGGAAAACAACACTAAAAAATAACCCTGGGGAAAAATATAGAGAGAAAACTGAGCAGGGAACAGACAGGCTGCCATGAAAAGATGGGAAAACATGCAGGTGAGTAAATAATCCAAGGCCAGATCTCACCAGGAGTAAATCAACCTTGAGTCCATTGCCTCCACACACCTGTGGGACAGAGGATATGCAGTTCCCCTCAAGGCTGATGATTTACTTGCCACCCCAACTCACAAGCCTACCAAAACTAAATTCTTACCAAGATTTTTGTACAGGCAATAGGCCAAGCAGGAGAGTGTCTATTCATGTTAACAAGGAGACCAAGTTTTGGGGAGATAACTTTTCTTTAAAATCATAGGTTGTATGGGCTCAGTGATTGGTTTGGGTTGTAAAAGATCTTCAAGGATCACCTATTCCACCCCTTCTGACCATGGGCAGGGACACCTTCCACTAGATCAGGTTGCTCAAAGCCCCATCCAGCCTGACCTTGAACACTTCCAGAGGTGGTGCAGGCACAACTCCTCAAGACAACTTGGTTCATCTCAAAGTTCAGTTTGAGCTGCTAGCAAGGTTGCTCACAGGGAGGAATGTCTGGTGGCAGGAAGAAGGTAAAAATGCAGCCATGAACAAAATCAGGTGCAAGTTGAAAAAACAAGGCTGAATTGCTTTGTTAGCATTTAGCCAGTCATGTGAACCTAGTGACTCATCTGGCCCTCAGTCCTGAAGTTAAACCTCGGTGCAGCTCAGCAGTTAAATATGCAATTAGCTTTCAACATCTGACACTTCAAATATATTCCCAAAAATCACACCTAGTTCCTGAACAAATCAATCAAATGTACTACCCTTTTTAAATTTTCTCTGTACAAAGAAATTGTAGCTATTAGCCCAGAGGGACTAATCCCATCAAATCCATCAATCTGAATACAAGAATAAGGGATAAAACACCTTATGTGAAAGGCACATCAGCAATATCACTCCTGAGCTGGACTGAGAGTCTTTTTTCTAATGTCAGTCTCAGATACTGCTTCACACAATAGCCAGAGCCAGCACCCTTTTCAAGCATTACTCATTAAAAATGTCAAAGNTCATTAAAAATGTCAAAGAGCACAAAATATCTGGATATAATGATGTGACCTTCATGGGGGGAAAATACAGAGGCTTTTCCTTCTGAATGGCTGGTACTCTTAAGTAGAAACTAGGGCATAAAGAAGAAACTCAGCAAAAATTGCATTTTATTTAATAAGAGCAGTTACCCAGGATACGTGTGAGCCTTCCAGGAGAGCAGGCTTACACTGGATGGCAAGGGG
>WAAG01034645.1:0-11679 GCA_013390105.1 Tichodroma muraria
TATTTTAAGCAAAATGTCATATCTAGTTGTACAAAATCATCAGCAGATATATCAAGTATAACAGTTTAGGGGCAAAAAAAGCCAATTTACCCTAAAATTTAGTAAACAAAACAGTCCAGGTTCCTGTTTCCAAATCACATTTCATTTTCAAATTCAGTTTAATTAAGTATGTCAATGAAATAAAAATAAAAAATAAATATTTCATTTATGGCCAAAAAAAATATTTCTTTCTTCATAAGTTTCTTTTTCTTTTCATTTTGATAAGGAAAGTCCCACCAAAAAAGATAACTTTATTTCCTAGTGTTTTCAGAACAGTGGTTTAGCCACTGAAGCTGAACAGACCAAAGCCACCTAGCCACTGGTATCTACGGGGCTTTTTCGGTTGAACGGTTTCTTTTTCTTTCCCTTTTTATAGTATTTGAGAAAGGGAAGAAAGTGGAACTTGGGAGGGAAAATTTAAAAGGAAAAAAGGAAAAAAAAGGGCAATACTTGAATTTTTTTCAGCGTGTGAAATTTTTTCAGCGTGCAATTTTGATCCATGAGGTTTTTTTCTTAATGCTGCTACTCTTTTAGGGGGGAAAAATTAAAATAAATCTGAGATTTCTATTCTCTGGATGTATGGAGCAGTAAAATCATCCTTTTGCAATTAGAGAAATCGCATAACTCCTCTTTTTAGTCAATGTCTTAGACTGACAAGGCACCTTGCAGGCCTCTCCAACCCGAGGTACACGCAGAGAAAAACGAGTTGTTCCCTCTTCAAGGAGCACTGGTGCTGGCTGAGGAGGAGAACGCCTCCACACCACCCAAAGGAGCTCGCCACTGCCTCCCAGCTGAAGGTTACTATCTCAAATCCAGCTCAAAGCTGGAGATATGCACCTTCCCTCCCTTCTTCCAGCCAAAACAAGACAAGATCTACCGATACAAGGAGTGAGAGATACCACTTTGCCTGAAATGGTTGGAGCATGCATCCAAGGTTTCATATCTGAAACTGGGGAAGAAAATGGAGAGCCCTAAGACTCACCTTGCTTCTTTTGAGGAACAAGCTCTTCTGCCAAAACTAGCCTGGAGCAATCGCTTTCCTTGAGGAGAGCAAGGAATATGACTCTGATGAGTAAAGTCTTGCAATTCTGCAGACTTTCAAAAGGCTCTTGGAGATATAAGAATACAAATCTGATGGAAAGCTAATGAAACTTTCACTCCTAAATCTCTTAGGTCCTTTTGAAACTTTGCTCACTTATCTTCAAAGCCCTGTTGAAGCATAAGCCTTGGAAATTTGCGTGGGTGATACTATATAGGGATTAACAGCCATTTTATAGATGAGGAAACCGAGGTGAAGTGACGTGCCAAAGGCCACACAAGAAGTCGTGTCAAAGGATTCAGGTGGAGGAGGATTAGCAAATCGAGAGAGGGGTGCTTCATCACTTAGAAAATTTTGGAGAGAAGAACAAGTGTTCATCAGATTTTTAATTAAAATTCTGGGCTCTTTGGCAGTAAAATACTATCATCCACTTCAAATTTTTAATTTTGAAAATCAGTTTTTTCTGTTCTTGGGTGGGTTTTTTCCTTCTCTTTCTGTATTCTCATTACAGTTTCTTCTGTTTCTTAATTTCTAACTTTTTTGTTTGCTTGTATTTATTTTGAAAAAGGAGTGGAGAAAGACAGATATAAGACACAATTAATGATATAGATCCAAAAAATTAAAAGATGGGAAAATATTCTGTATAAGTGGACAACACAATTTGTTGTGAATTAGCAAGGAGCAAGGGTAGCAGAAAATTATGCTGAAGAGGTTAATAATAATGGGAATATTGTGACCCAATCACCTGGGAGTGTAAAAGATACATTATTTACAGAAAGAGAAAATATAAACTGACACAATTGGGGAAAAAATAATGAGTTTTGGTGTGCTTAAATCTTTCAGATCTGAAGCTGGCAATACACTTCAGTCTAACTAGAAGCCCTAAACATTTGTTGTGTGCATAACTTAATTATGTTAATCATCTAAACAACTGGAGAGAAAAAGGTGGCTCACGAGCGTGGAGCAAAAACAGGTTCCGTTGGGGCAGAGGTGATAAGATTTTGCTCCCTCTTGGACACAAGAAGCATGGGTAATTGCCTATGGAACTCTGAGGGATTATCTGGCAGTGTGAGTGAAATTATAATGTACAAAAAAAGCAGTTGTGTCTTTAAGCAGCCAGCTCAGGTTCCAGTGGCCAGTGCAGCGCAGAGCAACTCATCCTAATTATGAGCATTTACTTTGCTTCATCCCCTGGTTTTTCAGCCCACACAGTGTTCCCTGAAACTACAGCAAACCTCACGATGGCACTCCAGCAAATTAATTTAAAGGCAGCTTGGGGATACCTGCATGAACTTCAGTGACTGTGGTATAAACATCCCCAACTGTGGGGCAAAGAATGGGAGCAAAGAATGGGTGACTCACAGGTTAAGACAGGAGTGTGCCAGGCAAAGTCTTTCCAGGAAAGCATGGAAGGAACCAACCTGTCTCCCAGACACAGGAACTAGTTGGGCAGGGGTTGACTGGTAGGATGTTGTGGAGGAAGTAGTTCTTCAAAGCTAAAAGAGCTGTACCTTCCGTGCTGGGGAAAAAAAAAAAATATGGGTTAAAGAATATATTAAAAAATATATGGCTAAAAGGTGAGCATGGGTCTGTGGCTGCTTGGTAAAAAAAAGCATAAGCAGTAGGAGAACTGTCCAGGTTGACTTGATGTCTTCAAACTCCTCCACAGAGCATGTTACAACCCCTCTGGGAAGCAATTGAATGCACTAATCCACATCTAATGGAAGGGAATTGCTGGATGGGCTTCGTAACTCCCTCAAGAATCTGGGAGTCATGAAGCACATTTGTGAAATTAGGACCCCCTCTCACTGACTGCAGAAATCAGTGAGACCTCAGGGTAGGATACATTTAGTCATGTTTTAAAAATCCCTTGACATTTCAAACCTGTTAAAGTTTCTTAGAATACCTCTCCAGCCCAGATCCTTGGAAGGACATTTAACTCCCACGGACATCATCCTCATCTTTAACCTGCTTTTCAAAATCTGACCCTGATTTGGTACTTCAAGGCCTTTGGCCTTGTTCCCCGAAGGTGTTGAGGAATATCTGCTCAGCATCAGGACTTTCATCATCTACCCCTTGAATCTCCATCCTGAGCACTTGAGGCTAGTGGCCTGGTCCCAAGCCTATCACTGCCAATAGAAAGATTTCCATTGGCTTCAATGGGCCTTGGAACAGTCTTTAAATCCTTAAATAACCTGCTCTGAAAGAGTCTATCCCCAAAATTAATCAAGGGAAGGAAGGTCTGTGAAAACACAGCCATCTACGTTCCCAGCTCCCTCCCAACCCCTCCCTTCCCCTCCCCCACATTTCCAGCACTTCTGCAGGTGATTTCTGTAATTTTAATTAATTTTAATTGCCTGATTAATTTAATTGAAACACCACGGAAATTAAATGCACACATTATGGTGTGTAATTAACATTAAGGCAATGACACAAACTGGCCGGAGTGGAGCGAAGGTCTGCACACTCTGTTAGTGATTCATGCTCCCCTATTGTTGGTGCTCAGGAACACGAGTTAGGAAGGAGTGTGTGACAGGGGCTGGTTTTGCAAGAGGTGCTGCTTGTTGGGAGAAAGCCGCAGCAGGCTGGGATGAATTATGGGTGGCATGGCATGAAGGCTTGTTGATGAAACCTGCCTTGATCTGGAGGGTTTCGTCATGCCACCTGGTGAAATGAATGTGGGGTATGGGGTGGGGTGGGGGGAGGAGAGCTTTCCTCAACAGAGAAGAAAACCTCCTCAAGACAATGCAACAACAATAACAGCTGGGATAAAACTTCCCTTTTGCAAGAAGTCTAGAAACTGCCTCTTAGGAAGAAGACTATGTTCCGTCTTTCCGTCTCTGCCAGGAACCATGGATCTATTTGCATGTTAATTTTGAGTGTTCATTAGAGTCATTTTTTTATTTTCCTAACCTGAGGCTTTNGGGTGGATGGATATTTTGCATGATAAAATCTTGTTTGTTGGGTTTTTTTCTTGTGTTGTGCTTTTTAATGTTTTTGCTTTTTTTTCCCCCTTGCTTTCTTTCTCTAACCGAGTATGTCAAATTCCAGTCTGTGTGAAAGGTGAGGGCGTGTTAGAGAAGACAATGAAATGTTCTGCATATGCAGGGAATTCTGGAAAAAGCTCAGGGCTTTGCTCATCCCACCCCACTCCACCCCTGCCACTCCCGAAGAGCAACACAACACAGATGGGTGAGATCATTGCTCCAAGGGGGTAATAAAACCAAACCAGAAAGGGTAATTTAGCAACCCTATATATGGAAAAATTGGCCAGTTTTGTGCAACCACTGACTACTGCAAAGATGCCAAGCTGACAAGAGGTAGACCAGATAGGATCTTTCAGATCACTTCTGGTAAAGGCAGGGAGACTCCCCTTTACACATTTTATACAATTGACACAAATAAATAATTTTGGTCATTTTTCTTATCTCTTTTGTAGAAGAGGCAATTTAGAATAACACTCTGGGTTTGAATTGAATCATTTTCAGCTTTAACCTGGTGTAAATGAAGATGAATCTATCCCTAAAACTATAAATCTCAGCTGCTTACCACTAACATAACCATTCAAGATAAAATTTTGAAGATTTTCCCAAGATATAAAAGTTACTCATTCTCTTTTCATAGCTGCAAGCTCTGCCAGACCCATCAAACTTTTCTGTGGCCATCCCAGATTCACAGACCATCAGACCATTTCCAGAGGCCATGTCTCCTTCTGCACATACAAGCATGTTCTCGACACTTTCCAAGGCATGGTAGGATATTGACAGACAGGGGAGTCTGCAGATAAAACACAAACCCAAACAAAGTCCCACAGAAAGTAGGACCCTGCAGAATCAAAACCCATCACTTTTAAGAAAATAAAGTCAAATATCCACCTCAATACCCAATGGCTGAAGAAGAGCCAACCCATTCCCATAACTATAAGGCAGGACCTTTCCTTTAGGTTTTAGGAGACCTGCATTAAACTCTCTGCCCTCTCCAAGTGCATTCAAACTCATGCCTCCCACTCATGGAGAGCCTCCTAACCAGGCAGCATTAAGAATTTCCAATCCCTCCCAGTTGATGCTGCTCCACTTTGTAGCTCTTACCTGGGTCTGGGATCCAGGTGCCTCCCTCCCAGGAGAGCAGCCTAATCAGCAGACTAGTGACTCACCCTGGCTCTTTGTGCGAGCTCTGAATTATTGCCTGCCAGGTGGAAGGGCTCCAGAGCCTTCCAGATCCCGCTGCCCTCGGATACCCTCCAGCCCAGGGGCTAGACCACTCAGCAGCTGGTTGGGAAACATCTGCTCGCATCAACTTTCTTCCTGATTCAGCTGCCTCCTCACCAAATATCCTACTCATCTCCCTGGGGAGTGCTATGGGAGCCTGCTGCCTTTCATTCTTCCCCTTGGACCTCTTCCAATCTCCAAATTATTTCATATTTTTCGATGCGTAAAGCAAGTAGAGTAATTTCTGAGGGTGCTGGTTAGCACCAGTGGTTTGTCTGTGGGTTTTCTGTGACTGCTTATTCACATGAAATAAGACTTTTTATACAGGAGGGGTGAAAGATATTCACTCTTCTTACCCAACAGTATAGGCACTTTAAGAAAAAATAAATACTGAAGCTAAATTTCCCACTTCCTGCACAAAAATGCCAGTAGCTGAGCAACCTTTCATGGGGCAGATGTATCCTACTCTTATTTCTCCTTTAGCTTTTGGTTACTTGAAAAAAGACTCTCTGGGATGAAATCACCAGGAGATTTAACCTAAAATGTCCGAAGAATATCAGGAGACTTCACCTATGCCCTAAAAGTAATGATAAAAAAAATGGTTCATAATTTCCAGGGCCATCTTCTCTAGGTGCAGTTTTAAGGAACCCAAGGAAGCTTCAGGTGCCACCATTAGGTCCCTCCTCTACCCCCAGGCACTCAGTGATTCACAAAGGAACAGCAACTGCCCTGCCCAGCTTTTCCTTAGATGCCCAAACCAGAGGAAGAGCAGCTGCAGAGCAGCTCTCCACATGCACATGTGAGGTGTCCTAGCTTGACCCCAACTCCTTTTGGAGCCCCAGCACAAAAGGACAAAGGCCCTTGGTGTGGGTACCAGGGAGTGGGAGCAAGGCTTTAGCCCTGTCTTCGAACAGAAAATCACAGAATGGTTGAGGATGAAAGGGACCTCTGGAGGTTTTTGGTCACCTGGTCCTGCTCAAGCAGGGCAGCCTGGAGATGGCTGCCCAGGACCCTACCCCAATGGCTTTTGAACATCTGCAAGGAAAGAGACTCCACAATCTCTCTGGGTGACCTGTGCCAGTGCTCTGTCACGCTCACAGTGAAAAAGAGTTTCCTGATGCTGAGAGGGAATCTCCTGTGTTTCAGTTTGTGCCCATTGCCTCTGGTCCTGGAAACATCCCAAAAAATAGGGGAGTGTAAGTGTTCCTATATAAGACAAATACCCTGGTGAAATCTGGGCTTATTTTTTTGTTTTTAAACAGGAAAAACAAAAGGCCTTCCTTGTCCCTGTTGTGACAATGAACTATATTGCACCATTACCTCCAATTCTATGGATTTTGCCTCATTTTGTGGTTTCCAATCACATACAACTTTTGACAAAGCTAATGATATTTTTTTTTTTAATTTTACATTACAATTAACCACTCTCATGATATAATTATATCTACTTCAGTGACTGATGTATGTTCTGACCAAGGTACTGGGTAGGAGCAGGGTGGGAAGCCCATCACAGACATTGACAACCACTGGGGTTACTACTAAGTTTGCAACTGAGTTACAGTTGCAAACTGATCTTAATACGCTTCTTAACTTATACATTAAAAGGATATTTTTATTCCCAAATTGTTTTGCTCTGAAGGGAATTTTTATTTCTTATTACTCTGAAATATACCACATTCCTTGAAGTTTTTGTAATTCAGAAAGAAGTAGAAGGAAGTTTATCTAATCCTGTATAGATGCATCTATAGGGATGGGGCTTTGAGCAATCTGGTGTAGTGGAAGGTGCTCCTGTCCATGGCAGAGGGTTAGATGATCTCTAAGGTTCCTTCCAAGCCAAACCATTCTATGATTCTATAAAGTGCATGACTTCCCAACCTTAATATTGCATTTCTTGCTTTCTGAATGCTTGACCACCCAACCTGAACTACATTGAAGCTTGATGCTTTTCAGAATAAATATCAGCTTCCATATGGATGCACAACTCAGTTTATTTATTAGGAACCATCTCCTGAATAATATTTGTCAACTACCAGAGACACCCCAAAATAGAATTGTATAATCAAGGTGGAAGGGGAGCAGAGGGAGCCAAAAACCAAGCAGTGGTCATTGAAATAGAAGAGCCATCGTTCCTATATTGATTTCATGACTTGAGTAGAGATTTTTTGGATTTGACTCTGGAGCAAACAACATAGACATCCTGAGCTATATAGCACTAGATCCACTGTGTTCAGCAGGAGCACTCCACTGCTGTGGAAAGATTGTGGAGATTTCACAGTGTTATTCCACAACTCCAAGGAAGTAATCGCTATTCCCAAACACACCTTTACAGATGTAAGTTGGATCAGCACTCTCTAGCAAGAGAAACTACAAATGCCTGGAGCAGAAACAATATTTGAAGGAGGGAACAGAAGCTAGAAAGAAAGCAGCCTTATCACCAGGGAACAAACTGGGAGTAAACATGGTGGGTAAAACTTAATGGGGAACTGTGGGTTTGGAGTTCCTCTCTTGTCCTCTCTGCCTCTCTGGAGCAGCAGGTGACTTGACAGATTTTCATCGTTTTCATGTCGAGACCTGAACAGGAGCTGAAAAGACAAATGAAAAGCTATGAATCCCCTTCAGCATCAGTCCCAGCAAAGCAAGGTCTGAGCAGCACCAATGCCAACCTGCCCACTGCTGGTGGGAGCCAGATTGTGTCCTCCCCCACTGTGTCCATGACTGAATCACAGCAGATCAGATCACACTCCATCTATATTCTTACCCAGAAAAACTCTCTGAACTCTGGAGAGCCTCATTCAGGTTTCCAGGTTTATACCAAAGGCACAAATGCCCTCTAACTCCCCCAAACTCCTCCCGTGTATCCCAGGAAGCACAAACCCAGGATGCCGCAGGGCAATTTAAAGGCTTGCACTGCCGAATAAACAGTGACAAATTGTAGATTAAGAAAAAGCCTGTTATTTGTGTGAAAGAGGCAGCCTTTGCCGCCAAATGGATTCATCTGTCATTGCTACTGATTGCTCCCTTTCCACTGAACGTCCCCTAAGAAAAATGTAAATCCTATGTAAATCCTTTGTTATCGCCCGACAATGTGCGTATCACAAGCTGCATGGGTTAGAACACAGGTCCATTTTTCTCCAGATTACACCACTCCTCTTTCAAATTTCAAGGTCTTAATGTCTCAAGAGTGAGGTGGCAGAAGGCGTTCAACCCCCCTGGGACAGACTGAGCGAGGAAAGCCCTCACAAGAGGAGGAGAAGGGGAATCTCTTTATGGGTTTTGCTGCTGCAATCAGCCCCACTGCAGTTTATTCTCTTCAGGGAGATGAATGGAGGCTGAAATACAAACCCAGAACTCAGAAGAAGAGCATGTCCCCACAGTGAGGAGGAAAGCATAAAGAAGAGGAGGGAGGGAAAGCTAAACAACAGGGAACTGTGCAAAATTCACCTGCCACAGCACTTTCCCCAAAAGTTCCTTCCCATCTTTGGGAGATTGTCACCTTCATGCCACATTGACTGGGTTACGATAGAAAAAATATAAAATATAAATGTAGTAGTCAGCCCCATGTTTACAGAACAGCCAGCAGTAGTTAATCAAATGAATCTGACAGCTATGGCACTCAGCATTTGTTACTGAAACATTTATCAACCCCATTAACTGAGCAACCTGTGAAGCACTGGGCCAGCTTGCCCACCAAACCCCAGGCAGCTCACAGACATGTACAGGTCACTGAAAGCTGCATTAGCTTATCTCCTTCTCACAACAGCAGGACATAAAATACAAGTTACTTTTCAAATTTTGCTCTCAATACACTCTGATGGCATGCACAGGTGGATTTCAACCCTGTGAGCGTACCCCGGTTGGGATAACATCAGCCTAACTATCAATCCAACAGAAGTCCTTCTAGTTTTCCAGAGGCCAGTACTCCTTTGAAAATCCAGCCCCAGAGGGATGTTTGTGGAGCTGTGATTACAAAGATAAAGAGTGAGGAGTTTCTGTTTGTCAGGTGGGCTCTAAAAACCTCAGATTTCTGGGGTTTTGTGATTACCTACTTTAATAGGTGTATGGAAAATCACTGTTATTAGATAATAATTTCATGAATGCACACCATTATTAAGGATGACTCCTGACATGTAAGTCCAGTCACATCCAGGGAGTTGCTATTATTATTATTATTATTATTATTATTATTATTATTTGTACCTTTTGGAGCTCAGCTTATTTTAAGGTCACAGGTACCCTGAGGTAACCTTGAAGTACCTCTAGCTTACTTCTCATGGTACGAATCAAGTTACCTCTAGTTTAAGCTATAGATATTTGCTGAAGGAGTGGATGTTTGTATGTACTTGCAGGCAGTGGTGAGTTGGGGTAATTTACTCTAACAACACCCACAATTAAAGATTTTTATTTTCACTCTCTCCAAAGACTACAAGACTTTGCTGTTAAGGATGATTTTTGTGTAGTGAAGTAGACCTTCACTGCTTTGACCATAACTCTCAGGAATTGAGGTCTGCCAGGCAAAGAATGGAAAGGTCTCTCCCAACCATGCATTCTACCCCAGTTCTCATCTCCAAACCCAGCTGCAAAGACCTGTTCCTTTGTGTTCTGTTTTGTCACATATACTTACTCTGTGTCTTTTCTCTGGTTCTGTCACATCACACATAAGCTACTTATCTCCACCTTGGCAGTCCTTAGTATTTCTGATTTGATCTCCTTCATGGGATACACCACTAAAAACTCAACAGGTGTCCTGCTGGAGAAGGCTGGTACAAGAAACACCATGTTTTCTTTTCCACGTGTAGATTTAGGGAAGGGCCCCTATCTCTTCACTGCCTCTGATGTTGCTAGACAAATTATCTTTTTTGAGGGGTGGACTGAAGTGTCTGCGAATGTCTGAAGGAAGAATTCAACCTCATGCTAATTAGCTAATTACGCTAGCAACATCTCTCTTTCCTCACAGCTCTCAACCATTTCTGCAATATCCCTCCTGCCCATCAACCCTCAACTCTCTGTGCCAGTCACGTTCTATCTGTGTGGCTTGAGTCCCCTGTAAACAGCAGTGACGTGATGTTGTGCAGGGATTCCAGGGCAGGGAGGAAAGCAAAAGTCTGATGCCTTTGTGGGCATCTCTGTTTTGGCAGATGCAGAAGCAGACACACAGCAGCCAGGAACGAGCACTGGTCTAACAGCTGTTTGGCCACAGCCCTGGGAACAGAGGCAGTGTTTTGCCTGCATAGCTATGATATAGCTACAGGCCAACTCCAAACTGAAACTGCTGAACCATTTGAAGAGATCATGTCTTTCTAAGGGTCTTCTGCCAGTAAGAAGCCCATAGTCCAGCCATGGACATTCACACTTCACAGAGACTGCTGAGCAACACAGCATAAGAAATTCCTGTCTACTCTTATGGATGGAAGAACCAAAACTGTTCAAGGGAAGCCCAAGGTGACAGATGCCACCCCTAGGCCATACAAGATGCCTGAATGGTCATATCAGGCATCGTACGGGTCACTCATGGTAGGGTTCACACCCAAAAATTAACACAGGCTTGGACATAAAGCACAATTTGTCTGAGGAAGGTGTAAACTTGAGGCTTTATGCAAAATGCAACAAGGAGATGTGTCCAGGGACACTGAGGATCATATCTACAAGGTACTTGTGTGCCTTCAGCTCTACACAGGCCCCCAGTGGAGCTTTTAGAAGTGAGTGCAGACAGGTAATGAGGTATCTAAAGTCCTACTGATCTCAGTACTGTTGAAGATCAAGGAACGAATGCCTACATCTATGGGATTTTGGAAAGCTTTCCAAGCTCTCCTCTCCATTTTAAGAAGTCTAAATATCTTCAGTAATCTAGCCCCGGTAGTCAGAGGAAACTGTACACAACAGCATTCTCCCAAATTAAAAACCTAAACACTAGATCCAAGCAAAGGACTTACGTGCTAATGTTTTTTGGTGTCTGGCCCTGGAGCAGAAGCCCAAAGCACACATTAGGCCCCTGGGCTCTCCCTGCCTGATGCATAGGGAGTGTTAGGTATCTCAGAGAGCGGAGCCTTTCCTTACACCTCCTCTCTGGTCCTGCTACAGCCTCAAGCCTGAAGGCTTAAAACTAGGAAGTCTGCCACAACAGGGAGCAGCCCTGGGGCGAGACTCCATGCGGTGCATCGGAAGCCACAGAAAGCAAGCCAATTTGGAAATGCTGAGCACGGAGGGTGTGCCCAAACTCCAACCCATCCTAAAGTACATGAATCAGGTCTGCAAAGTAAAATCCCTACACTTAGGTTCCAGAGGGCCGAGCCCACTCCCGAGGGGAGACATCTGGAAGCACTCAGAGCTGAGCTTTGCTCACTCTTTTAAAACACGGACCAAAACAGGGGTGCACACACCTTTTTTTTTTTTTTT
>WAAG01034645.1:11697-23695 GCA_013390105.1 Tichodroma muraria
TTAATCAGGAGACAAGTTAGCAAAATCGCTGGCCCATGAAGTGAGGAATCTGGCTTCAGTGCTTTCTTCAGCCTGGAGGGATCCAAACCACATTTCCCACCTCCCAAGAGAGGGCCCAAACCAATGGGGGTAAAATGAGGTTGAGATTGGGGAGATAGGATGTTCAGCAGTCTCTTCTTCTTTAAGCTGCACAGAAGTACATTCCAGGGGGCATAGGGAGATCAAAGGAACCTCCTGGAACCCAGACACACGTAGACCACCACTCACAGTCTCGTGGTTATGCTCTCAGCTGGCCAGCGTGGGCTCTGGGTTAGAGTTGCTTTAGTTAGAGCCTTTCATATGAAAATCAGTCACAGGGCAAAAAAAAAGTAGAACTGCATCTCACAGCGGGGAGAGGAATCCAGCGTCTCCATCGCTTCTCCTCGCCAGAGGTGCCTGTATCAAAGAGTCGGGAATCAGGGAGCTGCAGAGAGCTGTGAGATAACATTTTTGAATCTGTGGGCATCTTTGTTGTTTCTTTGGTGGTGGTGAACAAAACAATGCATGAAAATATGGGCCAGCTTGCCAATTTGGTGTTCCAAACTCAAGGAGGGTATGTAGTGAACAACGATAGAGACAAGAAGCAGGTAAAGATCCATTCATGTTGTTTTTTACGTTTTCTGGGCCATGTAACCTAACCATAAGCAAGATTTCCTTACAGCAAATTATTTTATTTTTTTTTTACCCTTTAAATTTTGTGTGAGTTGATATTCCCTAGAATCACATGGGATGGAGAGAAAGGACATGCTGGGGACATCTGGTCCTGCTGAGACCATGAAATGGGTCATGTACTTGGGGTAAAATGTAGGAGGCCAGCAAAAGCTGCTGCCAAAGCATGGATCTCCCAGTAACTGTCCACCAAATGACTGGGCCAACCAGCCATATCTGGCTCATGGGGTGGGTGAGAAAGGACGTGGCTGCATTCCTATTGTGTAGGACACCAGTTTCCTATGTGGAGCAGGAGGTGAAGTTGAGATGGAGAATTCTTTAGTCTCAGTCCTTGAGACACTGATGATCAATTCCTTTCTTACCCCATTTGCATTCTTATTCATTTGCTGTCTTTCATGGCTCTAACAACCCCAAGGGCTAATTCTCCCTATTCTAGTGAAAGATAGGATTAATCAGTAGGTTCTCCCATGAACTTCTCCTTTGTCTTCTTTCTGATGTGAGCCCAGGAACAGAGAAACTGGTATGCTCAGGTAGCAGCTTTCTCTCTAGAAAATTCTCTTTTAAGGACATTTTTGAACCCCTTTGTGATTTTGGGTTGAAACAAAGGAAGAATATTTGTCCAGAAATGAATATGAGGAATCATTTCAGAAAACTGTTGTCCAAATCTCAAAATATACTAATGGAAGTGTATTTGCATTTACCAGTGTGGGCATTGCAGATGGAAATATTGCTTGTGGAAACATTAACAGTACAGTTCTTGCATGTAAAACTCTGAGAAACTTGCCCATTTTTTAACAGAACTGATGGAAAGTCTTCACATCATATGGGAGTGTATTTTTTTTGTATATGCACAGTGTCTGGAGATGCCCTGGAAGCTCCTGTTTAGCAGAGAGGCTGCCTTAAAACAATACCTGGCCTCACCTCCTACGCTAAATTTTTAGGCATGGAAAAGAAGCAAAAGTTTAAACATCCTCTCCAAGGTGGGACATGTCTAAGCACTTCATGGCCTGGAACCTAGAACTTCCCATGGCTGAGATATGCATTCACCATGCTTTCTGAAATGAAATTTATCTTAATTCTCTGCATATTTTAGTGAATTCACCCAATCTCATTTTTCAACGTTTGCATCTATCGCCATTCATCTTGCAAATTAAAATATTTCTGCATGACACTCTGACACACAGGAGGGAGAAAGGGGAAAAAAAAAAAAAACAAAACACAAAAGCATTTCTCAAAGTAACAGAACTACAGAGCTTTTCAAACTTCCTGTTTCATAGCCCTGATAGAAAAAGTACACTGAGTTCCTATGAAGCACCCTCCTGACATTTCCAGACTTATTAGCCAGTTTTCACACTGACTTCAATCAACCTCTTTAATCCTCCAAGGAAAGAGCATTTTTAATTCACCGATTGGCTGATAAGCTTGAAGCCAAAAAATGATTTACACGTAGATGAATTGTGCTTACAAGATGGAACTTCGAGCATTAGAAGCGGATCTGAATTTCCTATCTGTCATTTTATTTGCCACATTCATTTTTGCTCTGCCATTACCCTTGCTGATTATGATCTTTCAGCGCTATTGGGCTCCTGCTTCCACAGTTTTTAATCTGCCTTTAATCCCATAGATTTTAAATATTCCCCGGCACCGAGAGACTGGAGGCAATTAACTGCCCTTCTGATGCTCTCCTTATCAGTTGCCTCCTTGTATCTCTCAGAAGCAGCCTCAAGACACTTCCAGGCTGACAAATACTACCAGCATTTCTGATGAAGCAGCCGCAGCAAATGCAATGTGAAGTCCAGCTGCGTAACCTGATTCTAAAAAATCCAGTCATTCAAAAAAATAAATAAATGCAGCACAGGCATCTAAACTCCTGTTCCATTTTGACTTGATGCAAATGGAAATAAACAAAATATCTCCTTAAGTTTTTAGGTTGGGAGGGGTAGGTTTTTTCTTTTTTTTTTGTTTTGGTTTGGGTTGGGTTTTTCCCTTTATTTTTTTTCTTTCTTTTCCTGACAGATAATTTCTGTCTCTTACAATCCGATTGCTGTTTCAAACTGAAAAGTGAGGCTGTTTTCCTCAATCTGCCGGGGCATTTCTGATGCCTGGAAAACAGATCTGCTGGGCAGCCAAAGATCCGTGGATCAGAATCCGCATCTTTTTGTTCTCAAGCACTAGCAATAAAAAATTGGCTGTGTTAGTTCACCTACCACTAGTTGATGTAGTGTCAATTTTCTTACCTTTCTAAAGGATGTCCACCTGAACTTGGGCTTTGTAAACTCAGCTCTACTCATTTTTCCATTACATCAAAGATCTGATACTATAAATAAAGAATCAAATCAGTGTGACACAGCTCATGGAAAGATGTTTTTCATTAAAAACCATCTGTTTATTCACTAACCTATACATTTACATAACCCTTCAAGAATGCTAAACTTTCATTCAAATAGGTCACATGGCAATAGCTGGGAAACACACAGAATTAAATGCAAAAGGCCCAATTCTTCATGGCTTTGCACCTAAGTAAATCAATAATAGCCCAGGAAAACAAGGGAAAGGTGTTATTATTTTCATCTCCTTTCTGCAGGCACAAATTACTACCTCTGAGATAAAAGAATTCATTTTTCTAGTAATATATATACATATAAGAATATATGTATACCTATATATGTAAATATATCTATGTGTGCATATCTATATCAGTTGTAGACAATTGAGACTTCATCTTTAGAGATAATAATTTGACTAAAGCATAGAAGACAAATGTTTTACCTAATTCATAAAATTGTCATTACTAAACTCTGTGATCTGGTAGGATGGTATGGAGTGGGAAATTTACCCAGGATAAATATTCCCATTCTCATCTTGTTCCTAGAATAGCTAAAAATGGGTATGTGAAGTTCATATTCTTCTATTTATTGTCTTAATTGACTTTTTTTTAATTTAATTGCTCAAAACAATGGAGAAACTCTGTGTTAGAGTGAGACAAAAGGAAGTAAAATCCCTGACAAGGAAGAAAAACTATTCTAGTCCATAATCCATTTTTGGGGAACTTAAAATCAGCAATATTTGTCCAGAGCAAAGGTCCTCTCAACTTAGGATCCTGTTTTAATAAAGGCCAAAAGCGAATATGCACAGAACACAAGAAAAGTCCAGGCACATGACGATACTTCCCAAATATGCCAGAAATTTGCAGCTCAAGAGCTTCTGAGCCAGAGATCATGTCCTTTATATTTAACAACTTTAAACAGGTTTCTCTTCCATTAACTTCTCCGGTGGCCCCCCTAAGCTGTGTAGATTTTAAGCATCGACAGCATCCCGTGACAGCGTGTTCGCAGAGCAGCTCCCTGGCAGAGCCGCTGATGTGTGGAAAGATCTGCTGGGGTGTATCACATCGTGCTGACTCGTTCCAAGCGTTGGATATATCAGATCCCCCAGAAAGGTGCAGAAACAAAAATTCTTGGAGTAAATTTATATTCCTCTGCTGAATCGAGTGAAGGCATTCCAACTAAGTCAGAGGAACTCGAACAATTCCTGCTTGCTCAGTAGCTTATCTGAGGTTAGTGGAACTACGCTGATTCTCATTAGCCGAAAATTTAGCTCAATATTTTACTTTAGAACGTGTCTTACAGAATTACAAATTCCATTCCCGTCAAGCTGATATATTGTGCTCACAGCTGCAGAAGCCGAGCAATTAAATTGATAATATTTGATGATAGTGTATGTATGTGTGTGGGGGGAACACATTCAATTTTGTTTGGCTCTCGAAACAAAGTCTCTGATTTTTGCAAGGTTGCAATTCTGTCTCTCCATGTGCAATTGAGCCTGTCTTTTCCCTTCCAAAGGGAGTGCCTGCATGCTGGAATTAAAATTTGCTCATGACTATCAGGCAGCAATCTATGACCGATTTGTTCTCACAACCTTCAAGGCAGGTATGGAAGAATGAACATCAGAACAAGTTTTCTCTTTCTGTATTCATCAGTTTGCAAAGGCTGTCCCACAGGTCAACAGGTAGCTCACCCTTTGTGCAATGAGTTTTCAGTGTCTTAACACAGAACATCTCAACAAAGTCCTGGAAAGAGGTGATTTTCTTTGGTGGACACATCTCCTATGAAAACTGCACCATGAGCTACATCTCTATTTCATATAACCCAAACCAAAACAAAAAAAAAAAAAGAAAGAATATTACCTTTTGTCCATTACTGGCCTGGATGAGATTTGCACCAGCAATATCAAGGTAGAAGTACCTCATTAAAAAACTCTTTGTTTCCTTTGTCTCTTGAGCATTCCTGATTAAAGACCAGAAGAAAGCAGGCAATCGTCAGTCTTGGATCCTGAGCCAAAAGCATATTAGTCAATGAAAATATTTCATTATTGATGCCATAGCCTCCAGAATGTGTTGCCATTGAGCTACTATGACATTTGTATGGACCATGCTTTACTGGTTATTATCCCTTGTTCTTTACATTTGCAGATGGAATTAAACAAATGTAGAAAAACAGTTCTTCTTTGTTGTACATTTGTGCAGTGTCTAACATAGGCACAACAGCAGACTTTGAATGTTGTAATAATATTAAAGATAAAACAATCGTACTGGTCAGGCAGAGTTCAGCTGTGGAGTTTTCTGTCTGCAATGACTGGCATCATGTTTTCAATCATACAAAATAATTGTCATTTGCATTACTTAGCGTTCCTTGTTAATTATAATAGTAGTTCAATTGTATTAGTGCCTGGGATAACAAATAGCTCAACAAAATTTTAAAATTAATGTACAAAATAGCCATGGAGATATATTTACTGCAGACCTGCAGATACTTCAGGGCTGAAATACACCAGCATAAGAGCAGGAAAGGACCAGGGGAATAAAAAAGTGATAAACTGATCCTGACATAATTGGTGCTAGCTGAAAGGTAAAAATATATATGTATATATGTAATTAGTCGAGTGACGCCACAGCAGAAGGGTTTGTATAAAAATAGGTTGGGGTTTAGAGGAAATAGCAGAGCTCTGGTTAGATTTAGAATTTTTTTGTTGTTGTCCTTTTTCTCAAGAAAATGTAAACAATTATCCAACAAAACAGCAAACTGTGGTAAGAGCAAGCAGACTGAAGGAAGAAACTTTGTTATATAACACGACGAACCTGTGGTAACCATCTCCAGTGTGTGTTGTTTGCTGTGACTTACAGCTTTGCTTAAGCATTTTAAAGATTCTTGCAGGTCTTTTTCAAGCTGCCAGCTCTAGCCTAGGAATTATGGTAATGTGCCACTTCTGAGCCCTCGGCAGGATTTGCAACAGAGAAATCACATCAGCCTATGCTGATTAACAATTCCATTCCATCCAGAGATTTATATAAAAAAACTATCTTACATTTTGCTTTTTAATAAGAACGATCGCTATCTCAAATTGAGTCCCAGCAAATTTTAATAAAGGCCCAAGGTTGAGTGGCATTTTGCATGCTGATTTAGCTGTGATTGCTTGCTTTTGATGAGCACCAGCCGGGCATGTATAGCTTTCCTCAGAGCAGGTTTAAAGACCAGTAGTAAGGAAAAGGATAAAAATAAAAACTTCCAACTGAAATTCGAGGTCTTTCCTCTCTGTGATTGATTACTGAATAAATACCTACACATATCTCTGCATTCAGCCCACAAGTAATATTCCCTACAGCAAAACAGCTGTTTTAATGGCTTTTAATATACTCCACTGTCAAAATATATTAAGTTTGAAGGCTGCAATTATTTAAAAAAAAAAAAAAAGATATGATCAATCTATTTATCTACCTATCTTCATGACAACTCCTCAGTTTAATCAGCTGAGTATGGATTGGAATAAACCGATGCTTTTATGCTGTGTTTGTATGAGGGTCCCCGTTCAGCAGATTTTTTTTGCCATTGTTTTGGGTAGCACCTTCAGGGCTCCCAGTAATAGTGGCACACCGGTGGATAAGGTGTCGGGTTTCTGTTATGCAATGGAGATGGGCTCTCTCGGGGGCTGTTAAAGAAGAAGAACAAAGTGTCAGCGTAAAAGCTTTTTGTCGTCACATTTTACCCTCTTTGTGTTTTGAGTAAAAATGGACATCGGAAATATTTACTTGGAGAAAACCATCTTCTGAAGATATGAGGGAAAAAAGAGGTTGCACAGAATAGCTGGTCAGAGCTGGGTGGCAGAGTGTGTCTGTGTGTGTGTATTTGTGTGTGTGTGTGTGAGTGTGTGTGCACCTTATGAAAGCAGCAACGCCATAAAAGTGATCAGGTAAAGCATTCCATTTGTTTTGATTCAGCTTTTATGGTTTTTCTTTTTCATCGCTCTCAATAAATTTTATTTCAACTTCTCTCATTAAAATAGTAACCCTTTCTTGCTCCAGCTTGAGGAACAACACAGGCAAAAACCCTTTCATATAGGAACCATCCATCATCATTAGAAATAATGATCCTCCCACACAGTAACTAGTGCAATGTACGTGAAGGAGCAACTAATTCCCACCCAGTTTCCTTTGCCTCTTTCTCTTTGAGGGATTGCAAATGATAATTTAAAGAAACAGTGTGTGAAAGACGCCTTCAGTCACAGGAAAGCTATTTCCATCTTGTAAACTGGGAAATCGCGTTAGGTGAGACAGAAAGGATCCCATATGATCTCAGTGGAGACATGGCCCTATTTTCCAGATTAATGTCCCATGTTGCTTTAGCACACACAGGGAAACATTTTTACTGAACTGTTTTTGTTTCACAGGGAGTAACAGAGGAAAACAATTAAAAGTGATGGCCAGTACATGGAGAGGAAGCTCCCAGTGACCTGCCTTTAACCTACCTGAGGCACATCACTTAAGCACATATCTAAGCCCAATGCTTAAGCCCATATACTTTAGTCCAAGCATATAGAATAGTTTGGGCTGGAAGGGACCTCAAAGATCATCCAGTTTAAAGAACCCTGCCATGGGCAGGAACACTTTCCACTAAGCCTGGTTGCTCAAGCCCCATCCAACATGAACACTAGAACACTTCCACGAATGGGGCATCCACAGCTTCTCTTGGCAAGCTGTTCCAGTGTCTCACCACTCACAAAGAGTTTCCTTTTTACATTTAATCTAAATCTACCCTTTTCAGAGTAAAGTTATTGTACTGAAGCCCACATATAATTTTAAGTGATGGGAACCCTGCATTAAAGCACCTCTGTTGCTTCTCTTTATGGTTAGTGAAGAGAAGAGCACATCCTGGAAGGGGAATTCTGGGTGTCCATTAAAGGGGTCCATGGAGGCTGCCCTTCCTAAAGGACCTCAGCGTTTGCCGATGGCATCTGACAGAAAAGACTTGGGGAAATTTCAACACACAAAAAGTCACAATCCTCAAGCCCCTCCTTCTACCATCCCACCCTGGAGGTGCCTGAGTTCATTGTGTGCCTGGCTTGGCTTGGGCAGCCCCACTGCAAACCAGCATGGCAAGGCAAGGTGGAACCAGAGTCCCCTGAGGGACCCAATCCTGGAGAAACTCTGGGAACACACCTACCTCTCACTCACAAGATCACACCCTTCAAGAATGCAGTCGTAGTTGCTTTCTTCTTTTAAATGCAGCTGGCAGGGGAGGAGGCAGCAATGGCAGTGCCCTCTGCTCCTGTAATAACCCCAGGATTAAAGCACTCACCCAGGAACCGGGACAGTGGGTCCTGGGCCCTCCTCAGCCCCAGGGGTTCAGAGTTCCCATTTCCCATGAAACCATCCTAAACTCTAAGTTATTGGGTGAGGGTGAGATCCAGGGCATGGGAAGGAGAAAGTATTTATTTCCTCCTTCAAACTATGTTAATGAGTAGAGAGAAAGCAATGAAGGAGTCACGGTACTCCAAGGTGACTTTCAAGCAAAACATGAGCTCATGTCCTAGGGTTAAAAAAGAGGACTGTCTTAAATTCTGTTTCCACTTTTCTTTTTTTTGCTGCATGAGTATTTTACACTACAGTGCTATGGACTGAGATTTGGAGATGTAGAGGGTATAATCTCTAGGAGAAAGTACTTTATTCATTAAATTCCTCTCTAACTCACTCCTGAAATTATCACTCCCCCTTCCCAAATTGAAATCTCATACAGTGTCTAGATAAACAGATATCAGGCTGACACAAAAGGGAAAATGCCCCAAAAGCCCAACATCTCTTTCTCCTCACAAAGGGCTGTGGGAATCTCTTCATCTTTCCTGCACAGTCCCACAGTTTGACCAAGGAATGCAGAAATGCTTTCTCCACCCAGCGTCACCTGCAGTCTTGTGGTTGGGGTACTCCCATGGCAATTGGGAAATGTAGGTTTGAACCTCACAGGCAGAGGCAAACCCAAAACTTGTCTTGCTTTTCTTGGGCAAGTGGTTTTAACCACTGAACTACAACATAAATGGTGAGAGGCTCCTCCTTTTCCTTTGGTGACTGTGTTTTTGAAGGGAGCAAAGCAAAGCCAACTTTGCTTAGTCCTTTGAAGACCTGCTCAGGTGAAGCCTGGGACCTACTTGTCCCAGCCATATTTCCCTGCAGCCCTGGTTTGGGCACTTCCAGTTGGTGTTTTCTTTCTTGACAGTTTGCTGCTCAGTGTAGGGCTTTGGAAGCATTTTTCTAAAGTATTAAATGCACTTCACATACTGACATGAGGCCTTAACACTGAGCTGGGGGGCCATTCTGGGCACAGGTACTGCTATGAGTTGTCCCATTGGAATAAGCATTAAACACCCCTGTGTTGTCAGCTTCTGCAAGTGACAAAACTTTCTCTGGTGGTGAATCTCTCCAGATTGTGAGCTTTCTTCACCAGGTCTACCTTTCAAAGAAGTCCACAGAGCTAAAAACAAGCAGGGTAAGTACAGGACCTCTTCCAGCAAGATACCTGAACCCCTGCAGATGACTGCAGCCAGCTCCAAGAACAGCTGGGAATGCAGTGCCTCCTATCCTAGTCTGGATCAGGCCTTAAGGACAGAGCTGAAACTTCAATAAAGGTTTTTATGAAGGAAGGAGGGATAACATACCACAACAGAGATGCCATTTCAAAAAATTGAATGACTTAAGGCAGATACTCAGAAACCATAGAGATGACTGTGGGATGGCCTGGATCCTCAAAATATTCTGCACTCTGGCTCAGATCCAGTTGGGCAATTCAATGCATAGTTCCTTTATGGCATATAACCAGGTTCAATGGGACCCACTGCTGCTTGCTGTCAAGAATGGGTTTAAATGTGCAGCTGGATGCAAGCCAGAACACTCAATACTTTGCCTTATTTAGCTTAAAAATCTATAATAGGATATAATGACTGGCAGTGGATGCATCAGAAAAGTGAAACTTCCTATCTGCCAGCATATTTTACAATAATAATACTAGCTTTTGACTTATCCCAGATGTTTACTTAGGGTAGAAAAGTGTCTTGAAATGCAAGTAAATATGCAGGTGTGAAATGAATTGATATAGGTTTCTTCATTTGAGAGAAAAATACATTTCTGATATCACTATATCACTCTCTCTCTTAACTGCTGTAATATGCCATGGCCATGCATAAGCCACCACTTTCCATTTCTTGTCTTTTGAAGTTAATTTCCGATCCTAACAGTAAATCAGAGTTCTGTAATCTTGCTGATACATTAGAGGGGAATGAAAATTTAATTTTTAATGAGATCTTTACTTTAAAAAAAAAAAACCTTACAAAAACGAAGAAAGCTGTGTTCAATCAAAAGTGGGGCTTTGGCATGCTATGGCTAAGTTTAGAATGAAAAGTAACATCAAAGAGATGTCTTTTAGTTTAATTTCAAACAGCACATGCCACCTTGGAAAGGATAAATTCTGGAACATTTCTGTAAAATCTAGAAAATGCCATTTAAGCCTAAGGAAATCCAAATAATAAGCAAAATATAACATTCACTGGTGAGCAAACACAAGGACATCAAATTCTGTGTGTGGTCATCAGGAAGACTAGCACATGTACAGGGAACATTCACAAGATCATGCTCAGTACATCCAGTGGAAGGATGTTGCCTGAAAATCCCTGTGTGCCTCTTTTCTGCTGCCTGACTTTCTATGGTACTACTTGAACAGCATCCCAGAAATCTTTTTGTATTTGGCATATCCTGTCTGCCACATATTATTCACAGGCTTTGAGCATCTTGTGAGCTGCAAAGTAAAAAAATAGCCAGGGTCATCTAGGAATTGGCAAAATATGCATGCAAAGTGTTTCTTCTCTTGTGAAAATATGCAAACTTTCTAGATCCAAGCAGCACCCTCCACACTTACAGCCAATTAGGCATTTTCTGCAGGAGATGGCATGTGAAATTTACAGGTTCTGTCTGCAAAAAAAAGCATGAGGAGAGATTCAGCTGGATAATTCTTAAAATCCATGAAAGTTGATGGGTTCTGGGTAACGAATGGAAATTGAGAATGCCATTTGAACACAACAAATGTGACATTGTGCCTACTTCCCAAGAGGCAATTAAGGTCAGCAACCAGCTTTCATGGATGTTAGCTCTGACTCAAAACACTTCCCAAAAGAAAAAAACCAAAACCACCAAGCCCACTTCCCTTTGGTGTGACAACCATTTTTATGACAACATTTTCACGGTAGCATGAGCTCCTTCCTGTCACTTTTCAGGCTGAAGAAAGCAGCAGCCCTCAGGCAGGAACCCATGAAAAGTCACACGCCATCCCCAAGCATTCAGGCCATGATTCCAGAAAAAAAAAGTCCATTTGAAGAAGCAACTGGAGTTTGGACGCATTTTAGTTCAATATTTACTTTTACTGGAAAATCCACCTCATGTCAAGCCAAGCAGCAATGCCAGAGGGATGCTGCAGAGACCCCTCTGGAAGAATTACCCACTAAGCAGATAAAAACGAACGCCTGTGACAAGCAACAGCCTTTTGTCAAATCAGCACATTTTAAAGACCACATTTTTTCTCAGCCTAGGCCGAGATTCCCATTTGTGCTTTCACACCATTGCTTTGAGACCTGATAAGATGCTATCAACAGGCCCTCTAAGAGCTCAAGAACCACTTTAAGGGGAATCACTGGGGCAATTACCATAAGCAGTGAAAGATATGGTATTTATTGATGGGAGATTAATATTGGCCACAATNTCCAAATTAATCTTAGCATGTTTCATATAATTTGCACTGATTTAATTAATAGAAGGAATGATGAGTTGAAGAAGCTGTGAAGCAGAATTTTTGTGTTATCAAGTTTTAATATAAACATCCTAGATGTAGTTAGGCAGATTTTTCCATCTAAGGCTGATGTTTCTGGAAGAGCCACAAAACCGAAAGTTAGACCTAATGAGAAGGCTAAAGTATGTGCA
>WAAG01034649.1:5113-19356 GCA_013390105.1 Tichodroma muraria
TACAAAGTTATGGGGAAAGTAATCAATAAACATTTTTGTTTCTTTTAGTCTCTTGGCTGTAGTGTGATTGCAGTGGAACTGAGAGCAGAGATCCATCTTTAATGCTGTTTTTTTTCCCAATAGAGCTTATGAGCCAATACACATTGTTTACTCAAGGGGCCATATGCAGCTAATCTTTATGGAAATAGAGGACAAAAATATTCATATCTAGTAACATTTAGCTAACTTGTTTTTTTTCCCATCTAAGTAGGGCAGGTAAACACATCCCTGATTTAGAGTAAATCACTTGTTTGAAGGATTTTATTATTTTCCCTATTCTTTTCTGCATGTCTTGAACTAAGAAAAATAAATCCATAAAAAGAATACATTAACCTAATATAGGTGCATTGAATATCTGTTGCTACTTTCTGCACAGTATAATTCTCATCTGATTTACTTCAAAACATTGTGATCCCAGCTGTAGAATAGCAACAACTGCAAACTAAAAATACTTAGAATTATTGAGTCAAAAAGCTGGGCTTTTAAAGAGCGTAAAATCGACTGGGACCAGATGGTATAGCAGGAGAGCAATTGCTGGGTTTTAAATTCACCTTTTCAGAAGTGAGATCATTAAAATCCAGGTAAAGGCTGGAGCTATAGGTAAGATTCAGGAGTGCAGGCAGGGAACAGAAAGGTTCAGTCACCAAACAGAGCAGACAGGAATGTCCAGCTTTGGGATGTGGAACCCTGTATCATTTCTCTCACCACCAGCACCATCCCAAAAGGGAATAAGTGAATATATTTTGTAGCACTGAGGGCCTTCTGCATGTGAACTGGAAAGAATGACCAAATACTTACTGAGTCAATAGGAGCTGACATATTTTCAGTCTTGCTGTCAATAAATAGTTGAGGATGTTCTGAAGAAACTACTTATTTAAAAAAAAAAGGAGTTTGGACTGAATGATCAGAAAGGTGATTTACTGGAATTTAAAAGGAAAGATAAGTAAGGGCAAGTCTCTCTAAATAAAGTGCTAGATTTCCAAAGGGCAAGCACTGATATATTAGTGAAACCAATGAAGTCTGTTGAACTGTTGAAGCTGGATGTGGAGACAGGGAATGAGTCACAAGATCTGCCTGGAGCTTGTGTCCCAAAACCTAGAGCTGTGTCCCAGGACTTCCCTGCTCTCCTCACTTTAACATAATGTGCTCTATGTAGGCAGAGCAAACATTTTTAAAAAGCTTGGTTAGAACAAGTCAAATGCTTGCAAGGAAATTTTAAAATCAAACAGGAAAAAACAAAGCCCAAAACAAATGACTAAAAAGACAACTGTGTATTAGAGGTAAAGCTGTAAATAAGGCAGAAAGAGGAGAAGAACTGCTTCACCCTGCTCACTGATCACCTCTAGACAGGCTGGTCTCTGCCCAGCTGGCCGCTGCTTCACCATCATATTTGGACCATAGAACTGCCCAGTGGGATGCTTTCTTTCCCTCCTGCTTCTCCTTCCGTGCCTGGATCCATGCTCCTGCCACCCTCCCCAGCTCAGCACTGTCACTCACTGGTCTGCTGGCCCAGCAATCATAGCAAAAGATGAGCCTGCAGCTGAATCCCTCCTGTGCTATCTCTCACCCTGAAGCCATCAAATTCTAATGCCCATGGGAGTGGAGAGAGGAAACCTAGTCCTGAGGGAAGGGGCATCTCCAAATGGGCATGTGCTGGTAGAAAATGTTCCCAGGTGAGCAGGGCAGTTCAGCTGCTCTGGAGGTGTGTGATCCCAAAGGGTGGTGAGAAAATAACCTCTCTGCAGAGCTGACTGGGAGGCAGTGAGTGTGAGATGTGCAGCTCCATTCATTCTAGCCTGGCACAATTGCTCTGCATCTGATCCAGCCTCCTCAGAGAGGAGAGTTATTCACTTGCAAATCACGGTAGGAACAGAAAACCAGGAAGGGAACAAAACTGAGTTTAGCTGAGTAATGAGAAGGGTGGAGAGAATCTTGTCTGTAACACCATGGAGGGGATTCTTGCTTTTTTTGCTTTTATCAGATGGATGACTATGAAATGCATGCTAATCTATCAGAAGGGCAGGAAATAGGTAAATGGTTTTAAGACCTCATTTGGTTAATGAATTAAAATGCAGAAGAAAAAGAACCCATGTAGATATACCCAGTTGGTCATTTATCACTGCAGGCACTCCTAACAGCCATGCCAAATTCAGGCTTCAGGTTATTCACTAATAGCCATAGGCAAATGAAATTAGCATACTGGTGAATAAATTAACCCGAGTTCAGTAGGAAACTTCTGTATCCTACTGAAGTGCAGTGCAAAAGTGTTGGTTTGGGGTTTTATCCCTACAGGGTGTGGGTAATACACCAGAGATAAACTGGCCATGTGAAATGAGCAGAATGCCATCCAGGTGAGTCCTGTAGACTGAGAAATGGCAACCTGGATAGTAACCAGGGAAGTGGGGAAAGAATTCCAAAAGCTGTGTGTTTGTTCATCTATGTCCTTTTGGCAACATTTGAGACCTGATTTTCAGCTGTATACATAAAGTATGCATATATATATCTATATATCTATATATCCTAGTGTTTGAGGGGAGTTTGTCTGGACAAGGAAGGACCCTCATTAGTGCTGGTTTGTTTTTACTTGGTTTTCTGAGTAGCAGTCCCAAAAAGAGAATGCTGTGCAGTATCACTATTATTTTGTATTATAATGCCCAAATTGTAGTGAGAGTAAAAAAGATGATGACATGACACAGACCTGAAATATCTGATGTAATACTGTGCCTAATGGGTAAAAGATGAGGAAGAGGGGTAAAAGGGTAAAGAGAGGAATAAAGCAATGAGAGGCTGCATTTAATCCTTGCAAGTTCCTCTTGAAGGCAGCTCTATTCAGAAACTATTCTAATGTTAGGAATATTTGTTGACTTAAATGTTATTTGAAAAGGAAGGGATTACCGTATCTGTTCTGTTGGGAAACTTGTTAAGTGTTTGCTACCAGGTGAGGTAAAACAAGGTAACGTGTTTGACAGGTGTAATTCTCCTGAGAGTCACCGTGGCATTCTCTCTGCCCACCCCTGGTGCTCCCTGGACTTCAAAGGCCCTTCCTGTTACTCGCTGGCACTGGGCCCTGCTGGCATGTTTGCTGCAGGGTGAAAGACTGAAATAAAGGAATAGATGTAAGGGATAGGGATCCTTCATGTACTAACTATGCTGGTCCAAGAGGATGGATAAAATCTCTCTGGGCTTCATGTTTCTTCCTTATTTACCAGAACTGTGAATTTGGTTGTCAATTTTTCTTTCTTTTAGTACCTAGAGAAGATGGCAGTCAGAGGTGGCTTGACCAAATGACTACGATGTGATCTTAAAAATTTCAGAACTTTCTGTATCTAATGTATCTGACTTCTGCTCAAGCTACCAGATATCCACAAAAACACTGCTGTAATCACTTAATGTGTCATGAAAACTTGCTTTATTATCAAGTTGCAGAGCTGGATACAAAAAGGGACTGATGGCTCTCATAGTGTGGGGGAGATTGTCTCCATTGCGTGGGGCCCTGAGAAAATTTGATCTGTCTTGTTTATGTGAGGACTGAGAATACAGGGCACGAGTCTTCATTCTTTGCCCCACAGTGTGGTTTTTTGCTGACCTTTTTTCCCTCCTAAAATCACTTCTAATTGGGGACATCTTGAATTTTCCTTTTGCTGGGCATAATGGTGACAGCTCTGCTGCAAAAACAAACATTCCCCATGCAGCACAGTCCATCACTGTGAGCCACTCAGCACGGTTGTTGCAGTGATATAAATGGATCCCCATGCAATGAGATAGTGATTAATAGCAGGTAGAGCACAGTCTGCAAAGACGTGGTACCGTATTTGTCACCCCCCCCCAGAAGTTGTCATTTAATGCACTCTATCAGGAGCAGTTTTATGTAATGGACATGGAAAGATCCATAAAAGTAACATCTGAGACTGCAGTAGGGCAAGTATTGATTTATTTGTTACAATAAAATTTTTGTCATTACTATGCAATTGCTCTATCTCTGGAAGAATTGATATATGTTGTTGGATGTTACAACCCACTATGCAAAAGTTTTCTTTTCTTTTTTTCTNTTTCCTGTAACTCTTCTAAAGAATCATTATTCCTTATTACATAGGCCTGGCATGCCACCTATTTAGATAAATGCCTGAACAAGTGTGCAGTAAATATTCACAGCAGCTCATGTTTCAACTATATATGCCACTAATTAGATAATTTAGTGGCTCAAATAAATAAACACAAAAATAGAACAGACCTGAAAAAAACAGGGAGCAAAATGTACAGCCACTGTTGTTCTGTGGGCCAAGATACCAACTTCTAGTCTGTATCAAATGGCTCTAATATGCTGTAGATGGGTAAAATAAAGAAGGATAAACAATGACAGCGGAAAGAAAACCCCGTCTTACACTCAGTCACCAGGTACAATAACAAATAATCAGGGAATATTATAAATAATGACTCCTCTGCATCACACGTATTTATCTGTACGTTTTTGGCACCTTTCTCACTGAAAGCTCAGGGAACGTGCCAAGCACAGTGTACCCAGGATTTCAATATCCAGAGCCCCTTTGTTTACAGACCTCAAAGCGCTTGTCAAAGAGGAGAAGCATCATTGTCTCTCATTGACAGAGGGAGAATAGCCTGCAGCTCACCCAAGGTCACAGCACAGAGCTCCCATGCAAAAGAGCTGCTGGGGTTTTCTGCCTGGGTTTGCCTTTTTTAGGTAAATAATGCAGCCCTTAAATGTGCTGGCAGGAATCATGGCCTCAGTGCTGGGGACTCCCATGTGAGAGCTCAGATGATGTGGGACTGATGCAAGAATGCTTTTTCCATACCCCAGACCTTTTAATTGCAGAATTTTGACCTGTTGACAGGTTTAGTTTTCCTTATGATTTCTTTACAATTTCATTTATCAGACCTGTGGTCTTTAAATTAGATTCTCCTTAGATTAAATCCATAGATTCTGAACCTGCTAAGCAATTCAGTTAAGCAGGATGGAGAAAATAGGTGGAAGTTTTCTTTTGAATATCAGCTGTTGCAGGCACCAGTGACAGTACCTGTGTGAAGGCACTTTAGGGCCTCAGGCTGGCACAATTCAGCCTTGTTTATTATTTGAACACTCTGTCTGATAGGATAGATATATTTAGCCATGTACTGTTTATCATTTCTGTTGCTACTCCTGATCCTAGTAAAGTCCATTTTTGCTCTTGCAAGTTTTTGGAAGTGTTGGGTGGGAAGGAATCACAGGTTTCCCAAACCACTTTATTTTTATCTTGCTTAGCTCAGTAATTGATGGCGAACATCCTAATTTGCTGTTTTCTCCTTGACTGTGTTTTTTTATAAAAACAGCTGTTGATTCAATTTGCCCTAGTATGCTCTCTGGCTAGACCACATTTTGTTGCGTACTTTCCTCAAAGTGTACTCAGCACCTCAAAAAGAGCACATGCAGCTTTTTCCTGAGACTTTGACTCAAAAGTGAGATGCCCCTGGCATCTGTGTGTCAGGGGCCGCACCGCTCAGTGACACAGAGATCATCACCTGCTCAGCAGTGGTGCCGTTCACTTTTCACCATTTAGGATAAAAATCGTGTTCAAAATCTGCTCTAACTTAGCATAAGGGCTCCAAGCTTCCCTCTGGTCAGTGCAGACAGTTCAGGTGCTGAGGTTTCAGTCTGATGCTGGAAGTTTTGATGGTCAAAGCAGTGTTTGCCTTGCTCAGTTGGAGCACTGGGCTTGGGACTCTGCTCAGCAGAGGCAGGGCTGAGCTGAGGGCAAGGGGATTACCCTGGAAGCAGCCCAGGTGGAGAGGGGCTGTAAGACATAAATCAGGGGCTGTGGTGCTGTGGGAGAAGGTCTGGCCACGAGTGTTCTTTGCTAAGCTGCTCCTGGAAGACCCTTGGATTGAACCAGTAAAAATGGGGGTACTTTGAGGACAGTGTTCCAGGCTCGACTCTGTCTTTTATCATCTTAAGGGTTTTGAGGTGGTTTCAACATTGATTTTCACGTCTGAGTTTTTCCATGTTGGATTTTCATTATTGCTCAGATAACACAAACTACAAATATTTGTGGTTGCTGATCAGCTGATGGAAATATGAGGATTGCGTGACTTGCTGCTCAGTTCCATCTGAGGATACTCAGTATCAGCTAAGGTTAGGATCCAACAACAGCCAAATGAGCACTCGGGAGAGGTCAATAAACTGCAAGTAAGATCTCTCCTAGATTATCCCTTTTCCCCATTTCAAGCTGTTTGAAATGAACTTTTCTTCACATTTTACACAAAGACACTTGCTAGCATTTTATCATTTATAAACTGATCAAAACTGAATCATTTGCCAGTCTATAATGTTCATGCCTGTGCTGCTTAACATGAAAACACAAAAATATGTAATAAATAAAAGACCAATTTTGGCTTTAATTCTCAACATCCGAGGAACATACTTTTAAGTAGTGAGATAATTTCCAGCTATCCAGAGCTAAGCAGAAATATCGTACCACTTCACTAAACATCCGTGGTTTATACAAAAATATAGATTTCCTTTAAGTGCTTTACTTAAGTCTTTGGTAAGTCATATTTACGTTATTATTGTTTATGTTCCGAGAAGTCAGTGGAAGGACAGCATTGTTGCAGTTTATGTGGTTTTATGATTCACACTTGATGAGGTCGCTATCAAATGAGGGAGAAGAAACCACTGACAAGTTTAAAGCTGTGCTGTGCCATAGGACACATGGCAAGAACACAACAGCACAGGCAGGTCGCTGTGGTTTCATAATTGGCATTTTATATTCCCAAACATGTTTTTGTTTTGATCTTCTAAAATCATTCTGCCCAGGAAGGCATCATTTTGACCTGAAATTTGGCTTTGCCGTGGTGTGATTATGCTAATCTGGTTAAATATCATCACCACACAGCTCATAACTGCAGATTGCAAGGTTTCTTGTTTTGAAGAGACTTCACTTGAATCCTCAACCAGTCCTAAATTAAAGTATCAGCAGAAGAAAGGTGGGTCATAAAATCTCAAGGTGGTGGATGGTGCAAGAGGGAAGCATCTGGTTCTTATGATGATGTAAGTGGGCAGATCCAGATTACCAGGGTTTGAAATCTGACCTTCCTGATCCTGATTATTTTTTCTCCTGTGAAGTCAGGGGTTTATTTATTGCATTGTCATATTCTGTCTGCTTTGTCCAAATTTCAAGAAGATACTTGGGAATCTCAAGCTGTGCTCACAGTGGACACTGTCAGACCAGACAGACAACACAGGCACAGCAACAATCCCAAAGTGCAGTAACATCTTTTTTGGATCAAAATTGTTTCTTCCAATTGTAACTACATCTTTTATGCATGCTGCCTCTCTGCTAAAGGCAACTTTAACTAGGGAAAGAACTTTAGGCTGTTTAAGGCCACAGTTTAGATGTCTGGGTACTGCTTTAGGGATTGACATTTGTCAATGTTAAGTTGTGTGTTTGTTCTTCCATCTGCCAAAGGTCGATAGGAATCAACTGTGCTGGTGGATGAAGGATGTAGTAGCGGATGATTGTTTCACAGAGATGATTGTGGTGAATTTCTTGTGGTCGACCCCTCTATGGGTTTTTAAGCAGGATCTGCTGCTGTTTGTTACCTTTTTTTGATGTCTTATTTGGGCAGATCTGGACCACAGAGGAAACTTGCAGCTTGTCTGGCTGTACTGCACTGCAAAAAATTTTTTCCTTTTTATATTTCCAACTGCCCTGTTAGATTATTAAGCCTCTACAGAGGTTTCCAGAGCTCGAGTCTCATGCTGGAAAATTCCATTCAGAGTATGCTGTGGATTCCTACTCAGATATGCGTGCTGCTTTGAGTGTCTTCAGGGAGGATGTGGATACTTTCTTATAGCTTCTTTCTAAAATGTGTGTAGGTGTATATGTGACTTTTCCCAAGGCTGATAAATCAAAGCAAAGATGCCAGGAAATTAATTTTAATCAGATGAAATCCGAAGTGCTCTGAAGCTGGTTTCTACCAGACTTACTGAATTTTGGATCAAACTACTTAAGAAATCTTAAGCATTTCATTATAGAGCATATAAAACTGCTGGTACATGGAACTGGCACTTGTTTCTACACCAGTAAACTACCAGGAAAGTCCATGGTAGGTGGAACATCCCTTGATACCTCTTTCTATGAACAAGAAAGGAAAAGACAAGGAATTAGTACCAGGATAACTTTGTAAAAGCAGGGCTAGCTAATGCAGGGCTTGATCCCCAAGTCTGTCAAGTGTGAGGCTTTTAGGTGACACACACCAGCAGGAAAGGCAGAGTGGTTATGGAGTTCTGGCCAGAGCTTGGACTTGTACTGAGCAATGGGAAGGGCAGGAGGAATTGACTTTTGTTCAGCACTGGAGAGGGAGGGAGGCAGGGTCATTCCATCCTCCTCTGCTAGGCCCAAAAGTGGAGGGAAGGGCAAGCATGTGAGTTCTTGAAAACATCTTTTTTTTTAGCTCTTTCCAACAAGATTCTTCAATGTGTTTATTATCATTTGGATGCTCGGGGATCACTGAGTAGGGAGTTTTATCTTAGATTGAGTTCACAGGGCTTGGACTTTGCTCCTCGAAGCTGGTGTCAGAAGCACTGTGCAGAGCTGAAGTGAACCATGATAATTTTAAGATTTTTCAAATCTGTTTGATATCTAAGGTGTTTTTTTTTCCAGTCTACATAGAGCAAAACTTAAATACATATTTTTCTAAGAGATTGCTGTCTAAATTTTCCTTAAGTTAAACCATGTGTTTTGTTGGAAACTTTAGATATTTATCTGTTTTTCTGTGTTTTGTTTTTTTTTTCTTTCCCTCTTATACTTTTACCCTCTCCTCAGGGACCCACAAAGCAAAACACCAATGTCTCTTCCAGTCAATGTTAGAAGGACAAGAGATAAAGCAGGGTTATATTTGCTTTCAGAAGAGTTTAAGATAACTGGTTGCCAAGCTCTCCATCTGTGTGGATGAAGAGCAGTGGATGCAGAGCCATGCACGTCAGCTCCACGGGGAACAGGCAGCAAAGCTCCCTCCTTGCTTCTCCAGGGAAAGTGAACAAACAGTGTAGACAGTAGCAGAAGGACTTGCCCATCTCTAAAAGGGTTAGAATTATCAAAATCTCTTAGTTAATGCTTGCCTTTCTACCAATGAAATAAAGGGCCTTACTCATGTTCTTGGTTGCTGTGAATTTGGCAACTTCTGAGAGCACAATATAATTTCTATTTTTAATAACTTGGTACATGATTAGAACAAGGAGGAATATATAGTATGCAACAGACCAAGAATAGAGCAATAGATGATATTTTCAGATTTAAACTTTCATTTCTGGGCACCAGTTTTCTGGGGATTGTCATAAGCATCATCTGTGTAGCCATTTCCCAGTAGGAAAGAGTCAGGTCTCTGACAGATCTGCCCCTTCCCTGAAGGGTATTTTTGAATTGGAAGTGAAATCCTCTCTTCCTTACTCATGTGTGTCAGGAGTAAGTGAGCAGTTGTAAACCAGTCCTACCTGGGCTGTTACCCTGTAACTAGAAGTTTCTTACACTCTCACATGGGAATCCAAAATCATGGTAGGTGATAAATGTAAAAAATACCTGAGTGACTATTTCATCTTCCTTCTTGTGTTGTGAGATTAAATAACCCTTATTCCCCACAACACAAAAGCTATACTCCTGGCTTATAAGAAAATCATTATTTCAGGAAAATTCGGGTTTTTGGGTGTGTATCCACCCAGCCAGTTAGCTCTGCCTGTGCAGCTTTTATGAACAGGTACATGTGGATTTCTGGAATAAAACAGCCATAAACTGCAGTGGCACCGGTGACAACACAGAACAGGAACTAAATTTAGTCCCTGTGTAAAGTTGGCATTAGGCTCAGTGGCATGGTTTGCTTTGGAATATTAAAAGTTAACATATGAGAAACATGCAGCTCACTAGTGATATAGCTTTGGGGATTATTAGGGAGGATATTAATTTAAGTAGCTCAGGACTTAATCCAGGGAGGTAACTTAAAAGGAGTTGGGAACAGCAAGCAGGAACCTAGCACTGCTGGAGAAAATGAAGAAACAGCTGGAGAACAGGGCCAGCCTCACTTTTATTGTGCACGGCAGTGAGTGGCATCAGGAATAAGTCAGGCAATACTGAGCTCCTGTTCAGCTTGTGGGATGTATTTCCTGCTCCCAAAACCTGTGCTGTGATTGTCACTTAAATGATAGTTCATGGACAGCAGATCCTGTAGGTTGGGTGGTGGAAACTTTTACTTTGCTTTGGAAGATAGAAATAGCAGAGTGAAACAACTTCACTGCAAAGAAGAAAGGATTCAGGGGGAGGGGGATGAATTAGTCTCACTTCACTGAAGCAAATCATGCTACAGAGCTTTACACTATCTGAGGAATGGGCTTGTGAAGGGATAAAATGATGGGAGTATTATCATTCTGCCTTAAACTGCTGTAAAAGGAAGATTTTGTTTGTTGGAAATTTATGGTGGCATATAGGAATGTTTATGTGAACAGCAGAAAGCAAAAATGCATTCTGTAATATCCTGACCATGTGTGTTTGCTAGGCTTAGCTTGGTTTTCCCATGACTGAATTTTAATTTCAGTCTACTCCCCCTCCAAATATCTGTTTTGTTCTCCCCCACTTCTGCTGGTTACTGTGTTAAGTGTAGTGATGTATTGTGAGAAGTGCCTTTGTAACTAGTCTGTCTGCAAAGGACCATGTCCAAAAGAACAGAAAAGTGATACACAGAGCATGAAAATCCTGTGGAGATTGATGGCTGTGTACACCAACACATGGAGATGTGCATTTAAACAGGGAGGAAAGGAGAAGCAGAGCAAGAAGTTTCGAACTTTGGTCAGTCGTGAGAACTGACCCTGTAATGCTTTTTGAGGCTCTTTGCATGTGTATCTTTGATTCTCTGTAATGAGTAACGTACTTACAAGGGATTATTTCATCTCCCAGGGGACAGCCTGACCCCTCTCACCTCCCCTTATCGTGGGCGTGAGGAGCCACGGGGGAGGCGAATTGTGTTTCGCCCTTCCCTGAAGGGTGTGTGCAGGGACAGCGTCTGGCAGACTGAAAAAAGTCCAGCAAACAATGAATTCTCTGGCCCTCAGTGTGGCTGTTGAGTGTTTAATCTTGGCTATGTGGCTGTGGGTGCCGGGCCTGGCAGCCCCTGGGATGGGGGGCACAGCTGGAGGCTGAGCTCAGGTTGTATCCCCTATATATCTATACATACCTACACCTTTTAGTACACCAGCTACAACTCACCCAAAGGCAGTCCTCTGAAGAGTGTACACATTTATTAAGAAATCCTTATGTATATTTTACACCTCTTTTCCTCCTGATTTAAATGTCCTGATGAATATTTATTATACCCAATTAAATTTTAGTAGCATATTTGGTTGTCGGGAATGAAATCTTTATTATTATTTACATATTCTTTTGTAATTTGCATATCTTTATTTACATCTTCAGCTTTATTATTAGTGCACACATACAACTTTTAAAGTAAAGACAAAGCCTTTGACTAGAAGGAGGCTTAAATGCAAGTGTTTACACTGCTAATATCTGCCAGAGAAAATACAGAACAGAAACTCATACCTAAACTCACATGCTCGGGAAGAGACATTCCTAATGTCCTGTTGCTATTCTCTTTCTTTCTTCATGATGAATTTGAAATGTAGAAGGTTGGCATGTGGAAAAAAAATGTGAATTTCTGCATCTGATCTAGATCTGCGTAAGGAATATCTAAGAAGCAAGCAATTTGTCAGGAGTTTTCAGACTAAGGTTTCTATAGCACATGGCTTGTAGGGAGCAGTGATTTACAATTCCCTGTGAAAGCTTTTCTGGGCCGAAAAGCTAATAGATGATGTTGCTATTTAAGTGCTAAGAGAATGTTTTCAGCCCTCAAAGGTTAGGATCAAATAAAAGTTGTGTTTCTTGGAACACACAAGGGAACGGTTTTATCCTGAGCTGATGTGTCTCTGTTATTTATCTGTTTGAATTCATTGGAAAATAAATGTTTTCACCAGGGAAATATTTTATGTTAGGATGAAGAGCCATTGAACACATACATCTGCCTTGGTACAAAATTAGCTGTGATATTAAACTCGTGTTCAAAGGTATATTGGCAAACATTCATGTGGAGTCTAAAAACACTCGTTACTCTTGTTTGATTCTGCAAAGCTGCTGTAGGTTTTCCATATCAGTACTCACACAGCTACCTAGTGACTGAGAGATGGATTTAGCACCTTAGAGATGTGACAGTTCCTTGAGGACTCTTGTGGCCTGTCTTGATATGGAGGCTTTAAGTACAATTTATGAATTCTGGTTGAAGTTATGAAGTTTCTGGGAGTGTCCTGGATTGCTGCAGATAGTGAATCCATCATTTTCTCACAAGCTCTGTCACGTTCTGCAGTATAATGACCATGGAGAGTCACTCATCTTAATGCCTTTGTTCTGAACAGGGAGTCAGGAGAACAGATTTTCCCCCGTAATGCCAGGAGAGGGAAATAAGGTCTTTGGTAATTTCTTGGACAGAAGCAAGAGGATGAAACATTTGTTAAAAAAGAATCATGGAGGAACAAGAAGCACAGACAGAGCTCCAAGGAAGGAATAAATAATTTCCGAAGAGAAAAACCCAACCTAATGGCAGGACCCAGAGTAGGCCAGAGAAATTTGGCAAGTAGAGCTGAAAATCTCTCTCTGAAAAGAAGCCATGAGACAGCAGAAAAAAATCCTCATCAGCTAATGAGCTCAGATTCCTGTCCAAGGAATTCTCCAAAGTGCTGAGGAACCAGAGAGAAAGAAATAAATATAAGCATTGGTTTTTTTGTTTATGTATCTTTTGACTTCATGATAAGTGACAGGGATATTTTGTACTTGGACACACATGAGGATGTGTAAAGGATCCTTGTGTTTAGAGTTTGCAACTGCTAATTCTAAAATCCTCTGGCTGGGGAGAATCCCCTGATGAATAACCACCCACAGATGACACTGCACTCTCTCCCAGCAGTGAGTTTCTATTCTTTTTTTCACTCTTAGTGCAAAGGTGACCACTTTTTGCCAGTGTCTGGTTTCCTATCACTGTTGAGGAGCTCTTAGAGGGCAGAGCAATGGAGCACAGTTTGGGTTTGCTTTGCTGACAGCCCCTCGGTGCAAATTCTTTTTGGCAAATTGGAAGTCTGGTCTGAACTGTGCCTTTTGCATCTGAAACAGAAGAAGTGGGGAAAGCCTTCGTCACACAATTAACTTCATTTTGTCACATTGAAGTCTCTGTTCCTTCGCTTTGCCAGTCAGACTGCATTGAACCCTGGCGAGAGGACTTGCAGTGTGTTTCTGAACTTGAGAAATGACAGAGGCCTCCAGCACAGGGTGTAAAACATAATTCCTGCCACTTCATCTCTTTTCAGTGACAGTGTAGTGGAAAGCAGTGCTGAGCACACAATGCAGAGTCACTTTTTCCTGTCTCTGCTTTAAAATTAGGTGAGATGCATTGATTTGAAAAAGCCAGGAGTGGGGCCCAGAGGAGGTGAAAAAAGAGATGCTACTTGCTCTGTTAGAGCTATTTACTGACCGGCTTTTATTTTCGTCTTTTATATTGCTGAGAAATTCATACATTGTATTTGCCTTTAGTGTACAGCTCTCAACAAGTATCTCTTTGTCAGCCTCACAAAGGGCAATAAACTCTGTGTTGCAAATAAGCCTCAGTAGCCACTGGACATTATGACTAATTGTAATGCAGCATATATCCTTGAGGACTATAAACCTATATTAAAAGACAATGGTGGAGAGAAAAGCTATTGAGTTGAGATAGTACTCATGTAACCCCATGGGGGCTCAACAGACAACAAGGAGGCCATTGATACCAGCTCTAATACAAAAAGCCACACAGACAGGGAGTCATCCAAACCAGTATGGTGTGTGGATGACCACATAGTTCAGTTTAATGCTGCTTTTGTTTTGTTCTCACTTCGAGGCAGACAACACACACTGGAACATCAGAATTAGTTCTGTTTAGATTGCTGCAGAGGGAACAAGTGAGAAAATTAATGGAGCAGTGCCCCCCTCACCTTCTCTTGTTGTGTGCCAACTTGTCTGAAATCTGCCCAGTCCCAGGGTAAATTCTGTAATAAAAGTGAAAGAAAGTACTCTTGTCTTTTTTGGTTTTTTGGTTGGTTGGGTTGGGTTTTTTTTTTTTTTTTTTTTGATTTTTTTTTAAAAAACTGA
>WAAG01034649.1:19784-32676 GCA_013390105.1 Tichodroma muraria
TTCCATCTCTGGAGTGATACTTTTTCTCTGCATAAATATAATTATTTAGGTTGTAACCTGTGTATCTATGGGCACAAAGCCTATATTTTACTCAGACCTGTCTGAGATACAGATGAATTTTGAAATTGTGTTTCACTCTTTGTTCCAATATTAGGAACAAGAGCGTTGCTATAATTTAAAGGTGACCAAGCTTGTAGTTAGAGCCTACATGATAGACTAATTAATGATAAACTCCACCCAGAAAAATCCCAGTCTCTTGCTTTACTAGCATTTTCAGGAAAGCCAAGGAAGGATTTGTAAACAGAAACAGAGCAAGGGCCTATTTTCCTTTCTTTTTTTTTTCATTGTTTTATTTACAGATAACGTCCTCTGTTAAATAGTTTTCCTAGATATCCCTGCTGAATCACTCAGAAATCCTTTTAAATTCCATGTAAAATTCCCATCAGTTTGCACTATGGGAAGGTCATAGTTCTTTTTCCTCATATATTTTTTTTGTCTCATCAGCTTACATTTAAATTTTTCAGGTCCTTTGTAAGTACAGTTGCTGTTGCAATGGGTGTGTAATGTCCTGCTGCTCAGGAGACATAAATGCACTTCTTCCAGCAGATTTGCTCAAGCCCCATGCAGGATCCTGTCTTCCTCCCTCTTTCCTAATATCTTTTCTCTGTCATTGGATGCCTCTCGTTCTCTTCATACTGTTCTGTTTAACTTCCTCCCAATGTGATTTTATTCCTTCTTTCATAGGATGATTTTTCCCCTACTGTAGTTTCTGAACAGTGTCTGTATAGCACCTCCATCTGCTTTTGCCCTGTGAGGGAATTGCCTCTAAAGAAACACCCTAAGTGGGAATTATGCTTTTATTGGAGACGATATTTTACCCGGTGAATTAGTCCCAGTGGAATGAATAGGACAGTTTGCATGCTTAACATTAGGCACACTGAAGTCCTTCACTAAATCAGGTCTAATGTGCACATTGAACTTCCCCTGACTTAGGAGAAATTCTGCAGTCCAAGAAACCTGTGATTTAAAGCCACCATGTGCAAACATGGCTATGTTGTGGCCAGTGACAAAGCTGAGTGAGGTGTCCATGGAACCAGGGTGGTTCCTCAGCTGTTGAGTCCTTAGACCAAATACCCCAAGAACACAAAACCTGCAGTCAGGAGCCATCCAGAAAATGAACCCTGTCTTGTACTGAAGGATTTGGTATTTTAAGAGTTAACCTGCAAATTTGAACACAGTAATTTCGTATGAATTTCACTTCTGCCTTTCTCCTGTTAAATAAATTTGTTTCTTTTTTAAACTGACTTCAAGAAAGAATAAGAGAGGAAAAAATCCACCTTTTTGTTAAATTAGCTTAAAGCAAACAAACTAAAACTTCTCAATGTTGTCCAATGCAATTCATTATGCTGGTGCAGTACCCTTTTTTTTTTTTCCCTTCTTTTTTTTTCCTCTTTTCATTGCCTGAATAATGTTCTTTGAAGACTACATCATCAATAAACCACTCTGGTGAGGTTTAGAGGGCCTAGAATAATGAATAACAATTAGGGGCATTTAAAAGGTAATATTTTTTCCTGCAATTTGGGAATTGATTTATGAAGTTGGGGATCCTCCAATTTCATCAAATAAATGGTTTCTTAAACCAATTCTTCTTACCGTCATGGTAACACCTTTAGATCTGGCGCAGTTAGCGAGCTTTCTTGCCAACTTATTGTTTTTGATGCAAATGAAGCATCTCAACTTGCACAATTAACAGCATTCCTGCCTAAAAATGTTATACATTTTCTACAGCCCAGTTAAAGTAGCACAGTATCAGGTTTACAGTGAGAACTGTCCTGTTGGATCTCATCTGTGTGATGTTACACTTATTTTTGAAATTAAAGCTGTGTATATTTTTCCTCATGACATTTCTTGAAAATGTGTTGGAATTTGAAGGCCTGATGAGAACACCTCAAATGGAGCCATGCAGTGAGCCTGGATAAGTGAGTAAAAGGTCCAGGTCCTGCTTAGCAGCTCGGAAGGACAAACCATAATGCCAAAAACCAGTCAGGGAAATCAATGCGTGGATATGTAAAACACGTGGAACAAAGTACTTGGAGTGAGGGTTAAGATTGTGATAATCACCCCAGTGACAGGGAAGTGTCCACATCCTTAAAACAGCCGTGGAGAAGCCCAGCCTGGGCAGTCACTGACTCTCAGGCTGCATAAATGACCTTCATCTCCAGCTCAGTGCCAGCGAGCTTTCATTCACCTTTAAACAACCAGCCCCTGGGATGTTTCCAGTATCTTGCTGGTGGGTCTCCTAATGGAATTAAACTATAATACCTTGCACTCTGGTAGGGTTGAATGTATGGAGAAAAAGATGCTGAGGTAATAGTCTTTTTTACAGATCCGTAAGCCTCTTTGGAAGTACAAGCCAGAATAATATTTCCCAGAGGCTCTAACCTCTTTGGTAGAACAAACCCCCCAGGCAGAATGTGTAAAGTTTTGAAAAACATGAAAATATCCCCTTCGACCCCAAGAAGGGTGAACAACACAACTTGTAGGAAACAAATATTTAATGCACCCAAAAGTATTGCTTACAGTGCATTGCAAATAAAATCTGTTTCTTCAGACTTCCCTCCCCCCTCATTGTGTTGGGTGATGTGTTGAACTGTCACCCTTTTACTTATCTCCACACTGCTGATATTTTTTCTAGTGAAGAATTCTCAGCCTAGGTGGTGTATTGGTAATGTAGAGGAGTGAGGTGGAGGAGCAAAGATGTCCCTGGAATTTCCCAGAGTTGAAGAGCAAGGCCACCATCTCCCAAAATTCTTTCACTGACCTCATGCTTAAGGGATCACCTCATGTTATGTTGGTCCAGCCCTTGGGCTAGTGGTTGGCTGCTCCTTTGTAGCCAGCTTAGAAGAGCAAGAGGAGCACCACCTTAATGTCTCCAGGGCTCTCAGTGTGGATGTTCATGCCCTTTCTGATTTAAGCTGACTCATACAAGGATTCATAAGATTTCTCGTACTTTCTTTCTCGTTGTTTTCCTTTTTTTTTTTTTTTTCAATTAGGAGACAACATCAGCTTAAAGTGTACAAAGCTGGGTATTTAATTTGTATTTGTTTGTTATGGCCTAATCCTACCCACTATTTGGGCTCATGAAAATATGGGCAATTAAGTTCTAGGTCTTTGTGAACGTTTCAGGGCCCTTTGGAGTATTTTAATTCCAGCTCACTTTGAGGTACCAAGTGTGATATCTGCAGTGGGTTAGGACAGGCAGTGCTAATTAATTTTGAAGGATGTGTTTGGTAGAAATTTGATACCCGTGGCAAGAGCCCTTTGAATCATCTTGGTGGTGGGTGTAGAGTAGCTGGCTGGTCAGACACAGGCAGGGGATTCTGACTTGCCTTTGTAGGGGCTGAGGTACACGTAGAGCAGGCTGAACTGAAGGGGGTGGCTCCCTCATTTCTGCTCAGTAGGATGCAAGGAACCACTCCCAAAAATTTGATGGTAGCCACAAAAGCAATAGAAAATAGAAATGTATTTTACTCAGCCAGTACTCTGTCAGTGTGTCTTGGAGAAAACAGGACGAATGTTTGGAAATGCCCAGTAGGAGAGGGATGTGTAGAATTGCTAAATCAAATTTTTCAGTGTGGCACTAGATAGGTGGTCTGGAGAGTAACTAACTTTGTGCTGGCTGAGACTGTTTTCACACATTCAAACTTGTGTTTTCAGAAAGAGGAAAAAAATTAAAACAGTTTTTTTCATTTTGGAACTCTTTTCAAATGCTGTTGCATAAAGGAACGGTATGGATATCACAGTATTTATGAATCAACAACTTTAAGGAGCTTAAATATGAAAAACAATATCTTTTTGTTACTTCTAAAGTATACTGTTTGAAAAGCAAAAAGCTTGTTTTCCCCACTGCGATTCTATAGACTGAATATCTGTCACTGCTTTTCATCAGATCAGCCTGGAGCTACTAAACCCTAATACCCTCAACAGACAGCAGCCACAGTGCCAGGGAGGGATTGCCTGGGCTGCAGCTTCCAGAAACATGTGAATCACCCCAGCACTGTGCAGCTTTTTTGTGCCTCTCTTGCAATTTCAGCAGGAAAATAAGAGTAATTAGAAAGCTCCATTTGGCACCAATGCTGCTGGTTTGAAAGTGACCTACTANAATCTACATCTAAAATCTGGTCATCTCTAGCGTGGTGCTGTTTGGAGCTGAGCTGCTGCACTCCGTGCACATTCCTGTTGTGTTTAGAAACTGTTGATAAAAGATCTCACAATATTTATGTTGGACATATCCATGTATGTCAATACTGCCATGTCCTCACTGCTGCCAAACTCTGTCTCTTTTTATTATTTTGATATATGGTGGGTTATTGTAGAGCACTTGCTTCTGTACTCCTTCAAATGCTTGAGTTATTCCATAGTTCCTCTCTGAGAGTCATTTGCTGCAGCTGTGACATTACTCATCCCTTAACCTAATTAGCTGGGTTTGTTTACTCTGGGAGAGGGGGAGCACAGGATGGAGAGCGTATCGCGATCCAGCCCATCCTGCGAACGCCACAGCAGAGGTGTGCCAGAGGAGTCGTGATGAATCTGATTTCAGAGGTCTTTGCTGCTGGAGGGGGACTGTGGTTTGGTTGCTGCTCTGTGCAGGGTTGTCCAACATCTCGTTGGTATAAATAGATCCACGGGGAGAGAGACAGAGAAAGATGAAGTAGCTGACTCAATGTTTGACTGATGGGCCAATGTAATGAAAGTTTTGCAATCTTTTGTAAGCAGGAGTAATGGGATAGCAAAGGAACACTGTGGGATCCATTATATTTGCATACTTATAATCCATCACAGTGATGAAATTAATTCCCTTGTATCTTACTGCGTGTGTTGCTGTATGAGGAAAAAGTGGTAAAAATGAATCTAAAGTATGGATTTGTCAGTATTTCAAGCATTTATATGTAGTAAGTATGCAAAGTAGTCCAATATAGAAGTGATTGTTTAAATCATAAAAAAATTGAAAGATGTCTTTGCTCAAAAGAGGTAATATTTTGATTTAATGCTGATCTGATCAGCACAATAGTCTTTAAATGTAAAGACTACTGGTCATCTAAATATTCATATTCAGACCTACATATTGATTTAGATTTCTAAATGTACCCACCTCCTCCAGTCAAACTTTGGTTGATGAGAATGACATACATTTTTTCCTAGCTATAATTACAGTATTTGTTTATTTTGAGGTAGATTTAATGTGCCATATAATTAACTGGTGCAGAGAATTAAGCTATAAAGCATACTATTATCTCTCAGGCTTTTCCAGGGCTATATGAGATTGTCACATATGGCACTGGTTGTTGATAACTAACCTAATGAAATGATACCATCACACAGAGGCTGTTTCTCAGTATCCGTTCCCACTGATAAGAAGTTATCTGTCTTGATATTGATTTGACATCTATCTGCTCCGTATGTGACTTTGGAAACTAATGACTGAGGTTGTACTGAATATTCAGAGATAAATTTTCAGATGAGCAAGGGACCAGCCTTCCTATTTTTCAGAAGCTTTTTTTTCCCCTGCCTGCTAATGAACCGTGGGCAGGCATTAGCTCTGAGACAGCTTTTCATGATTGAAGATCAGATCAGCTGAGGGCTAATATTTGTGCTTGCGATGCATCATGTGGAGGAAACCAAGGGTGTAAGTACTGGTGGAAGTTTGGCAAAATGAAGGGCAGCTTTCTAAAAGAGTCAGGCTGGAGAGAATGCTCCTTTCCTTAAAGTACAGCTTGATTTCAGCGGAACAACTCAGCTCAAAATTATCAGAAGTGCCTGCTGTCATTGACCATCCCACTAAGGACCTGGAGCGCTTGGAAAGGAAGGAACCAGCCTGACTTTGCAGGATGAGCAGGGCATTTATCTGTGTGCAGGCCAAAACAGCAGCAGAGGGACAACAGAACATGCAGGTCCATGACTGGGTGTGAACGTGGCTGGGACAGGGGAAAAGAAGTCATTTTGAGGTCTTGATATCTTTGCCAGGTGAACTGGCATGATGCCACTCACTGCCAAAGCGGAGACAGGAGAGGTGCTAGGGCATGGCCAGGCTGCCTGACCTCCACTCCTCTGCTGCCTGAGCTTGGCCCGAGGGATGGCAGTGTGAGGATGTGTGCTGTGAGTGCAGTGCACACAGAATTCTTTTTTTGTGTTAGCTCCATGGGCCGGGCAGGATTTTGGTTGAATTGCTTCCCCTGAATCTGCCCAGAGTGCCTTTGGAGGGTGACAGCTGGTGCTTTCACTTCTTACATGCAGTCATATCTGTCAAACAATCCAGAATACCTTTGAATCTGCTACAGCATGTCAGGAGTGTGGGGTCTCCCATAAGGCAGAGCTCTAAGAAAAACACCAGTAACATGAAACCCCCTAAGTCAGTCAATATGATTTTATCACACGTATTTATGCTTGCCTGACAGCCAGCAGTGAAAGAGAATGGGAGAGAAAAAATTCTACTGAGGGCAGTACAGAGTAAACAGCATCCCTTTTTAGGTGAATTGTCCTCTGGAGAAGCCTCTGGAAAAGCCTTGATAGAGCAGCTCCAGCCTGGGGTGTGTCTGTGTCACCTTGGTGCAGTGGGAGCAAAACACTCCGTGCTGAGAGCCCCGTGTCTGCAGGGCTCCCTAGGGAGGGGTTCAGTCTGGATTGCCTCAAGTGCGAGCCCATGGACTTGTCAGGGGTTCTGGCACTCCATGTACATCCCTGGAGTACAACCTCTGGTTTCCAAAGGGATTTGTGTGCTCCACATCCACCTGTGCCATGAGCCAAAGCATGGTGGGGACAGTTGAGAGGAGGACTTCAAAAGTGCTCCCCTAATGCAACCTAAACTCCTAATGAGGACATGTTGTTTGGGGTTGGGCAGAGGGGATTGGAATCCCTTTCTCTGGGTTCATATTTGGTGTCAACAACATCCCGAGGGGTGAATAGCTGATGAATGTTTGCATCAGCTCCCACAGCACTGGTGCCACTTTAGAGAGCTCTGGTTTTCAGTGCTCTTGTTAGCTCTGTAACCTTTCTGAACTGCCTTTGCCCAGCCTGCTGCATGCTGCATTCTTTCCTCAGTCCATTGCATTTTGTTTCTGTATTGCACCATTTTTTTAGTGTTTCCATATTTATGAATTCATCCATCTACAATAACAATTACAGTTGGAATGTTTACTTTGCCTGATAACATTTACAGTTCATCTACTGGGCAAATACTTGTTATTCTTTGCTTATTTTTTTAAATATATATTATTAGAAGAGCTTTTGTAAAATTTAATTCATTCCTCCCAAATATGTTCCATTTCACACAATTGGCAGGAACAAAAAGAAACAAATCAGAACAAAACAAAGCAGCCTCATCTTCCCCAAAGAAAAACTAAAAAAGGAAAAAAAGGGAGTTGAGGAAGGCGTCAGCATGATAAAGAAAAAAACAAACAAGGTCTAGCATTTAACTTTAATTGTTTTTCTGATGGTTTTACATCATCAGGTACAGTTATGGGTGACTTAAGACCCCATTTTGTTTTGTGTGAAAAAACCCAGGGCTGACATTCCCCTGTGTGCCGTATCAAGTGCTTGGTGCCCACGGGCTGTTCAGTGATGATGTTCATCGCAGGGAATCCCTGATCCACGATGTCAATCACAGCAGCCTTGGAGAGGCTTTTTTATTCAGACACAGAGGTGTTTGGCCTCAGTGCAGCCAACAGCCTCTGCTTGGTCCCATGCTGGGAAAGGAGAGGGATAATGGGCTGCTGGTGCCCATGGCAATGTTCCCACCTCCAGCCACTGCAGGAAACGCCCCTGAAGTTTCTCTGGGACATGCAGGACCTTCTCTGCTGGCCCTGGGAGCTCCCTCACCCAGCTGGGGTTAACTCTGGCCTGCACAGGGCTGGCCCCCAAAGCACCAGGCAAGGAACATGCTGCTGTAGAGGCAAGCACAGGCATTTTGCTGCCTGTGGAAGTCTTCTCCAGCTGTGGAGCAGCTCCATAAAGCCGAGCGTGCACTGCCCTGTCCATCCTGGTTCAGTGAAGTGGTTAATGCTCTGTGCAGCGCATGGGATTTATTTAGTGCAGATAGCTGAGGGACTCGGTTTTAATGTGCACTGGAAGGATATTGGCACACGTTTTTGGACTGCACTTTGCTCTCTGCCTTGATGAACTAAGCAGATACTGTACCATGAAAGGGAAGAGGAAGCTGAAACTTGGAATAATGTCCCTGTTTGTCTCACAGCGTGCTGCTGCTCATGATGTTGAGTTGGCGCCGGTCCTGCTCTGCTTGGAGAACGCAGCCGTAGGCTCTGGTTGTGGGAGGATGAGCCCGTTGTTATCTGGCAGGGCTGGTGAGAAAGGAAAGGAAGGTTGATTCTGGCCAGATGGGAGATACTTTCCCAGTGTGAGAAAAGCGTGCATGGAGGCAGATTATGCTCTGAACAAAAGGAGCAAGCAAGAGCCCTCCAGTTGGTATGAGAGAATGAGGAGTGGGACAATAGGTATTGCCAGGAAACACCTGGCTTCAGGAGGAAGCTGAGGGGACCTTCCAGTGACTGAAAACCCTTGTTGTAAAATGTGTTTATTGACAGTGAAGAAAGCATGGGACAAAGAGAGTCCAATCCTTTGTGAGCAGATGGGAATTCCTTCCTCTGCCCTGTGGTTTAATTTCCAACAGTCTCACATAGGTGTTCTTTGTGGTTGGAACAGTCAAGAAACTTTCCATGTGTTAAGTCTGAATATCTGGGGGAACAAGCTCATAGGGAGGAGCACAAAGAGCGTACATTTTGAATGCTGGAAGGAGTCTGCTCAATGCCTTTGGAAGTGAAGTTTGACTAATAGGAGAGAACAAGACCTGAATGTTCATATTTCCTGGAAATGTTACTGCACTTATGAGCAGACAGGTAGTACCAGAGGAGTTACCTACTTAACACAGGCTCAGAAGCTCTGCATTAAACTTCTAGAGGATAGTAATAGTAGTGAATAAAACATCTTTAAAAGAAAAGGTGTGAAAGAATGCAGATAAGAGGGTGCGAAACTAAAATAAGCAAAGCAAAAGTGGAGAGCAAAAGGGAAGATTTCCCAAGAGGTTAAAATAATAGCAAAGTCTTGCAAGCCTACACAGAACCAAAGGGTCAGTAGAGAGGTCAGTGAGAGGATTGGAAAGAGGGTTAGTGCAGCCTGTGAGTGACACAGGCAGGGAAAGTGGCTGGACTCTCCAAATGTCTGTGACTCCAAAGTGGCTGGAGTCAGCCTTAAGGTCCCCAGCACAACATCCGGCAGGGGAATTGTCTGGACCATCTTTTGTCTGTTTCATCATGGACAGAAGTTTTCGCTTTCCCGCTTTTACCTTTCTGTTCCTCTCTTGTTGCTTTGAGAATTTCTGGTGGTTTCTATTTTCTCTGCTTTTATGTGAAAATGAATAAGGAAACAAAAAAAAGAAATTATTTTGATTTCCCATTGCATTTTGACAAGGCAATGAGGTAGATATGGAATGGGTATCTCCTCACCTCTATCATGATTTTCCTTTCAAACTATAAGGACTCTTCCTACATCTCTGTTTGGAGGTATAATCCAGAATAAATTAAGCTGAAGATCACAGGCAGTGAAAGTTATCTCCACCCAATTCTGGATGAATAAAGTCAATTTTCCTGCTCTGCCTGCACTATCAGAGGTCTGTATTAGTGGGCATTGCCACAATCCACATGGTTTTCATCACTGCAAAGAGGTTAAATCCACCATGTCTTTACCATGCCAAATAATAACAGAAAATCATGCTTTAAGTATGCACCTGTGTAAGCTATTTTTATGAGACAAAAAGGCTTCCTGGTCCCTTGTGGGATCATTTATATGATGGAAATAAGAAATATGGTATTGTTTGGCTGGGGGGATATAATTCCTTAATTACCTGAGGCATGTCTGAGTTATTTTGGAAAGGTTGTTATGAACAGCATGGTATCAGCTCTGCGACTGTAAAGAACAAGAACCAATAACGTAAGATCCAATTTGTTCTGGCAAGTAACAACCTGGGTCAAAAGGGTTGGGGGGGAGGGGGCAGTAAATTGAAGAATTTACCCAATGGCAAAGTACTCAGATTTTCTTTCAGAAAATACAGTTTCAGCAGTGTTGATACTGAGGTGTTAAAGGTAATAAACTGGGTGATAAAATAATGGGGGTAAAAGAAGTGGTGGTGCAGATGCTGCTGGTGCTGGAGGGGAAGAAGTGCTGCCTCCTTCCCAGCAGGATGGCTAAGCTGCTGCAGAAGGGCTACTAAGAAAAGACTTCATCCCTCTCCTTTTGGGTGTCTTTTTTCTTAGTTGATTTTTTAGTTGTTTCTTTGGAGGTTTGTTGGTTTGGGGTTTTTTTTTTGCTACCTAAATATCTCTGTGTATTGATAAATTACACCTGTTGGGAGTCAGATTTTACCTTCCTCAGGAATTTCTGACAGCCCTACAAAACTTCTCTAGAAACTGGTTTAATCCATTTTAGGGACTGTATGGGGTTTGCACGCTCCACACTTGCTGTGGTAGAGTTCTTAACAAAGGTGGATTAGGGAGAGCTTTGCTGTGCCCTCCCTTTCTGCGACTGGGAAAACACTCCTCTGGGTTTGCCCAAACAGCTTTGCCTTTCCTACCTCCCATTATTTTATATTTCTGTCTATCAGCTCATCCTAAGACAAACCTTACTTGACCATGCAGCAGTAACTTCACCAGCACTGTCACATTTTTGTGCAAGAGAACGGTGAAAAATAAAGTCACCTTTGGTCAAAATATGATTCTTCCTAATGGGAATTCAAAATGAGGTTTCAAAATTGTGGTAGAGGACTGTGGACAGAAGAGTTTGTTTCAAGTGTTTCCAGTGATAGTATGACTGAATATATATGATTTTTTTTTTTTTTAATGGATTACAAAACTATGAATTTGTGATGAAAGGCTTGATGGCTTTATGAATAAGTGCTAGTTGATGCTATTTAAGTAGGATTCAATTAAATCTTCATAAAATGAGCAGAGTGAAAAAGCTTGACATGAACTGAGGCCCAGGAAGGCAAATTGCCATGTATGAACTATTCCATGGAAATCAGATTACTTTTCATAGCTGCAAAAATGTGCTTAGCTTAAACATATTGGGCCAAATTCTGTTCTCATTTATGTGTGTGTAATGTGGAGCTAAGTGCAATATTTGGGTAAATCTATTTCAAATAATTAGTTGATAGTCTTGGAGGGAAAAGAAACCATTGCTAATTTAAATATTGGCATATTCTGATTTTCAAACAGATGTTCAGACTCTTATATTTTGGCATCCCAAGATGAAAAGATAGTGCAGTTGCACAAGAGGGCTTTTATGGAGACTGTCAATGGAAATGAGAAAACTCTTGGGCCAAAAATCAAACAAGTTCTATACATAGTTGCCCACAAAATTTCTGATCCTGAGAGCTGTGGGGAATCCCACTGACTTTAGAAATTCCCTTTTCCATCGCACAGTTTGTGGGATTGAGGCTTGACAAAACCCAGCACGGTTGTCCTGGCTCTGTGGAGGTAGATGGCAAAATGCCTTTGGCACAAGCAAAGTCAGACCTTTCACTATTATCTTTTTCAGAGACTGAATGAAACTCACCTCCCCTCTTTTTTTTTTCTTTCCCTGAGCGAGTTCAATCTCTTGTTATTTTACCAAGGTTTTAATTTGAAATCTGAAGTAATTTTTTACCTTGATATGCTTATATAGCTTTAAAATGTACAGTAAAACAGAGTAGGTATGTTATTGCCAGAATATGAATCCAAGGCAACTAATTCTAGCTAAATTGAAAAGAAATCTAAAATCTTCCTTCTATTGATTATTAATTTGAACCAGTGTTCAAATTAATAATCAATAGAATTATTAATTATTAATTTCATTAACAAGTATCCTTGTTCTGCATTTATCCCCAACACTTTTTGATACAATAAAACCTCCCTGAAAGTAGCATTAAATTCTCACACTTCTGAACTTGTTTTTAGAACTCCATTACCATTTACTAGAAAAAACATTTCCCTGGTTGCTTTTAAAGTCTCTAACTTTATTTTTTTCCCCATTACAAAACTCCTTAGTGTTAGGAAAAGATCAAGCCAGCATCATGGGATACTGAGATACAGTAATGCCAAATGATTTGTCCAAATTATAGTGACAAAGTTTGGTGGCATTATGGGGAGTAGAGTTTCGATCTTGAACTCTCAGCACAGCCTCATAGGCCATCTTTCCTTTTCATCTGTGATTCAAATGAGAATATACTGAACCAGAACCACTCTGAGTTAAAATATCAGCTGTAGTTTTCCTTTCATCCCAATTATACTGTGATACAGCAATACAGATATCAGCAAAATGGCTTCTGATTTACTGCAGGATGAGAGAGAAGACCCATAGATTTTAAAAAAAAATCCATTCGTGACAATTAAAGATATTTACACTGTGAAGCACATTATCAACATGTAGTAATAATAGAAAATGAAATCTTGCCACTCTTCCCCCTTCCTGTGGAAATTGGTACTCAAATTTCTGTTTATACAATGCCTTAAGATTTCCCCAGCTTTTGCTTTCTGTGTATCCTGCCAGTGAACGCATGTTTTTCTCTGAGTATGGTGTAATCAGAAATTAATATAACAAGGTAGGGGACATGCAGGACTTCAGCTTGACTGATGTGGCTTCTGTTTGCTTCAACTGTTGCTCAGATCTCTGTATTTTACTCCCCAGAAAAAAAATGGCCTGGAAACAGCCCCAGATAGTTCAGAGAGTCCAGGGGTTGAAATATTTTCAACCAATTTCTGTCACCTTGACTTTTTTCATACCATCCATCTGCATGCGTAGAAGTTGTACTTTGCTTTTAGTCCTTCTCTGGTCCTTCTCTGTATACGTT